>KV751319.1:4233575-4246266 GCA_001698575.1 Mola mola
AGTATATATCGTACCTCTGCACAACATGGAAGCTCTTGCACGGTATAATTGCGGCCAAGATGAGAAGGTATGTGGCTCAATACATGAGCAGGGCCCAGACAGGTTGGTAGTGACACCAGAGGAGCCAAACACCAGCTGCTTGTGGACAGGGCTGTCTCTAGAGACTAAGACCAGGAAGACCAACCTGTGCACTGACTGGATTGACTACAAGAAAGCCTATAACTCAATGCCACATACATGGATACTGGAGTGTTTGGAGCTATACAAGATCAACAGGACACTAAGAGCCTTCATCAGGAACTCTATGGGGCTGTGGAAGACTACTCTGGAAGCCGATTAATGGCCAAATACCCAAGCATCAAGTGCAGTATATACCAAGGAGATGCCCTATCCCCCCTGCTGTTCTGCATTGGCCTGAACCTCCTCAGCTAGATCATCGCAAAGAGTGGCCTCAGATACCAGTTCAGAAATGGATGACATCAAGCTATATGCGAAGAGTGAGTGTGACGACTCACTGATCCACATCAACATGATCTACAGCACTGACATGGACATGTCATTTGGGCAAGTGTAGCGGAATGATATCAAAAAGAGGCAAGATGAACACAACTGAAGGGGTTGAATTACCAGAAGGCAACATAGCCAATATTCAGGACAGCTACAAATACCTTGGGATCCCGCAGGCAAATGAAAATCATGAACAGGCAGCAAGGAAGTCAGACACAGCTAAATACCTACACAGAGTAAGGCAGGTCCTGAGAAGTCAGCTGAATGGTCAGAACAAGATCCAAGCCATCAACACCTATGCCCTGCCCTGTCAGATACCCTGCTGGTATAATAACCTGGTCAAAGGAGGAGATAGAAGTCATAGATTTCAACCCAAGTCCAGCACCGTGAAGCTGTACACTTAGACGAAATAAGGAGGCTGAGGATTGGTGAGCGTTAGAACCACTATCCAAGATGAAACAACAAAGATCCAGGAGTACATCAGCAAGATGGCCCCAAATGATGATCTGCTAAGTGAATGCCTCGGGCAGCAGAAACCCAGTGAGGAGAAGGAAGAAGAAAAGAGACCATCATGGAGAGACAAGCCCCTGCACGGGATGTACCACCGACAGAGAGAGGAAGTGACTGATATCGAGAAGACGTACCAGTGGCTGGAGAAGGCTGGTCTCAGGGACAGCACAGAGGCACTGATCATGGCAGCACAAGAACAGGCCTTGAACACAAGATCGATTGAGGCCGGGGTCCATCACACCAGACAGGACCCAAGGTGCTGACTGTGCACAACCAAGTGGCCGGCATAGTATACAGTAAAATCTGTGCCGAGTATTGGCTGGAGGTTCCAGGATCAAAGTTGGCAACACCTCCTAAGGAGATTTAGAACGATCAAGCTAAGATCCTGTGGACTTCCAGATCCAGACCAATAAGATGGCGGTGGTTAATCAACCGGATATCGTGGTGGTCGAGAAGAAGGCAGTAGTGATAGAAGTTGCAATCCAAAGTGATAGCAACATCAGGAAGAAGGAACACGAGAAGCTCGAGAAATACCAAGGGCTGAAAGAGGAGCTGGAAAAGATGTGCGGAGTAAAGGCATCAGTGGTACCAGCTGTGATTGGAGCAATAGGGGCTGTAACCCCCAAGTTGGGAGAGAGGCTCCAAAAAATCCAGGAAGTAGATCTCAGATGTTGTTCCTGGGATTTTTTTGCGCAATCCTAGGAACAGCCAAGAAACCAAGCAGGACCCCCAGGCTCTCAGGCCTCTGGTGGAGGACCGGAGCTTGAAGCAGACACAAGAACACCCACATGGTTGAGAGGGGAATTTTTTTTTTTTTTTTTTTTTTAAGAAGAAGTTTATGGGTAATGGAAGTAGACATTTACATTGGAGAGCACTTTGTGTGTGTTTGGGCGGGAGTTAGCTAAAATGGGCCAACTTGAGGTAAATAATTTAAATAACAGTCAAATAAGTTTTACATGATTATTCCAATGATAGTTTTATAAATTGCCTTAGACCCCTTTTTTTAAGTTGTACAAATAAATATAAATATGTAATTTGAAATCAGACAGTATCAGAACGTGGCCTTATTCAGGTAAACGGGCCAGTAGGATGAGCTCAATCAGTCCAATTCAAACAGGTTGTTTCAACTATTTGAAAAATCTGACTTATATCAGTCGTATGAAGTCCAAACCGCAGACATGACCACAATGGAAAATGACAGAAAAGCCACAGTAACCTGCCTCCAGGAACAGATCACTGCTATTCCAGCCATTGTTAGACACCCTAACAGCCAAAGTACAGGTCAACTCTTTCAACCTTACATACTTTTCTTTAAAGATGACCATTGTGTGTCCGGTTTAATTTAATTATTCATTTAGCATCCTTTTTTGTCGGGAAAGCCATTCGTTTAATATCAAAATACTTACTGATTAATTTAATTTATTATATTAGCTTTGGTGTAACAATTTTCAATTATTCACACCCTCAGGATGTTTTTCTTTTCCTCTACATGACTTCCTCTAGTTCCCTCCACTTATTTCCACTGTCCAAACTGTATAAACAGAGCTGATGAAACTCGTTGCAGAATCAGATCACAGGTGTCACAGGTGGTTTTTACGCCAGTTCAAGTAAAACAAAAGGAGAGAAATAGCAGCCAAATAGTTAAAAGAGAAATAATTCATCATCATCATTTCATCATGCTATACAGAGCAACTAAATCTGTAACCTACACCTATTGTCTTCATGTCTTGTGTCAAAATTCCCTTATCGCTACAACAAGGCTGTGCCAGTTCTGTTCCTCCTATTGTACGTACAGCTTCACTGTGGTGTGGATCATGTCCTTTCACAGCACCCCACCATGCAAGAGAGTCCCTCTGTGACGCCACATTTTCTTTGACGTATTAAAGCCGCAATTTATAAGATTCAGCCATTATTTCAATTCAGTAAGATAAAAAAAAAAAGAATTGCTTCAGCAACATGATGGAAGGAAGTAATTGAGATACAAAGCCTAAAATGTCCATCTAATGTAGAGCCATGAGAGCCAGCATGCTAAACAGCTAGCTGCAGAATGTCTTCTCTTGTAATACCATGTGTACCTTGAGAGTTGATATTGAGTCATCTTGGCCTCCAGAAACTGAAACTTAACCACCTCCATCACCACCCAAAACACTCACTTCAGCAACCAGAGCAAGCAAAGATAATAAGTGACACAACATGAAGTAAAAAGAGAGTAAATACTGGTTTGACTTTCAATGTTGGGAGACAGCAAATAAGATATAATTTGATGGAGAGGCAATGTTTCTTTAAATGTTATATTTTGTCACAGTATAGAAAAAACTGTTCCATTTTGCTTTAGTTGCTCTTTAGCAGCATAGAGGCCTGTTGCCCAGCATGTGCTTGCTTTTGTCATGATATCATGTTGACCTTCCTTGATTTGGCTGCAGTACATTACATGCTCGCTACTTTAATCTTGCCAATCAGGATACAGTCAAGTTAGGGTTCAAAGTCTGCATTACACTCATGGGCTATCACATACACGAGTGCACACACACGACACTACCACACACAGCTTTAAGACAACATTATGTTAGAGACTGGTGTGTTTTATAGCCTTACTCACTAACCTTTTATAATATTTGGACACGTTTTTGTAAATACTTTTTGTTAGGCAAGGGAAAGGGCTTGGTAGACAAAGCCATGCTGCCACCTACTGTATAAATTTGTAACTACACCGCCTTCCCGGATTGAGTCGTGAGATTAAAGTTTGTGACAACAAAAAAGATCGTTAAATTGATACGGCTGTCTCAAAATCACAATCACATAAATTTAGATATAATGAATTCGTGTAACTAATACATATTTCATTTCATATAGAAATATGGACATTAAGGGTAACAGAACTTGGATGGTGCCCTGACTCAGAATTTGGAGATATAACATGACTTGGATGACTCATAGTGCCAACACACATTCCAATTAGATACAGGTGACACATGTTTGTAATATAATTAGATTCAGCCTCACCTTGAATTTTCACTGTGAATTGAAGCCAAATATGTTGTTTGACCAGGCAGAAATGGTGGCATTGATCCAAGGAAAAGAACTGGGGGAACTGGGTGAACTTCACTCCTCTTGTGTGATTGTGTATGTGTGTGTGTGAAAGAGAGAATGAGAGAGAGAAAGAGAGATTTGGACATTTGGTATGTTGGGAAAGAAACTTTCTGTGCACCTTTTCTTACTGACCAGAATAAAACAGATTTAAAAAAAAAAAAAAAAAGTAAAATATTTGATGATGTTCACACACAGTATATTCTTATTTTTGTTTTTTGTTAGCTTGTGCATTCCCATGCAATTTTTCTTGTCTTATCAAAGCTTCATGTGTGAATTTGTATTTGCAAGTTTCTTACATGTATCACCATCAAAATTTGACAACCAAGTCAAAGTTTATGTTTTAATGGAAATTGCCATTGCCAATGTTTGATTTTTCACCAATGTTTTTTAAGTACATTACTTTTGTTTTGTTCATTTGCAGGAATCAATTTGTTTTCACGTGTAACTCAGCATGCAACCTTACTCAATTTGGACCTAAATAACAGTGTGTCTAGATAATACATGAACAGTCATATTATTGTATGAAGAAGGATGTGAGGATATTTATGATGGAATGCAACATGCAGAAGGTTAGTAGTGAAACAGAGATCACCAAACAAACACTACAAACTTTGAGAAACAAAAATTATCACTTTAGACCACTGAGGAAGACAACAGTAAAAGAGGGGTTTATTATTTAAAAGCACTGAGAAACGAGCATATTACAAATATTGACCATGTAATGTGAAGACAAAACATTACCCACACACACCCATTATTAAAAAGCTCAAATTAAACTCTCATAAAAATGTCTCAAGACTAACTTTAAAAGATGAAACTGAAACAAAAATGCTTAACTTGAATTATTTTTCATAACTTTAAAGAAAAGCTTATTGAGTAGGAATGGAGCTACTCAATTGATATTATTGATGCCTTTAAAAAATAGGTACTATAGTTGATCCCAAGTAGCAGAAATCTAGAAAGTGTTTGTGTTGCACATATTTTTGATTTGATGTATTCATATTATACTAATTATTTTGTTTAATCATAACATTTCACGCTATTAGCCTATATTTTCTTACGTTAGTACAAACATTTTTTGATTGCTCTTGCAATTAATGGCATATATATATATATATTTAAATGGCCATGCCTGATGAGATTTGCCTTTAATATATCCTTTTTTTTTTTATTAAAACAAGTCACATATCCATCTAAGAGATGATGATTGTTGGCATCAGTATTGTTAAAATTTGGAAAAAAAACCAACCTATTGGTATCATTTTGAATTAAAAAAGTTAGGCGTTGCTGATCCCTACTATCAACCAGCCTTTGACAAAATGGGATTTATTTCAGGCATAGTACGGGAAGCGTTAAATCAGTTCCACAGATGATTATTAGAATAATTTGTCTGAACACTACACTTTTAGAATTCACTTTCATCTTTATTTGACCTTGAACATTTGTATTGCATTGAGGGTAAACATGGCTCACTGTGTGCTTGTGATTTCTGACTGTCTGTGTCCCCTGGCCGATGTAAACTGAGGAAGGCGCGCCCTCTGGCGGACAGCCTTGGCGGCGGGCCTCATCCCCGCGGACAGGCGGGACAAAGCACTTGTTCAGAGGCTCCAGTCCAGTCCGAGAAGCACCCGCAGTCTCCGTCTCTGCCTGGGACAGCACTTTAACGAGGAGTCGCAGCATTTTGAAGTTGATCAAATTCACATTAAACAAAATAAAATAAAATAGGGTCGTTTTCTGACGGATACGACTTGTTTTTCACTTGTTCTAAACTTAAAGGGGGAAAAAAGGAGTTTTGAGAGGAAACGCGGACTTACACTGCCTGGACTCTTCGGCGACGCACAGGTAAGTCCAGACAGCATGGACGGTGTTCGGGGGGATTTTTAAACGCTCACTACCGCTCAAACTCGAGCCAACGTGTTTCTAAGGAGTCGTTTTAAGGTGCTGTCGTGAATGACCCGTTAGAATGTTTTCTCGACCGACTTACAACATTAGTGAGTTAAGCTAACGTCGCGGTTTGTTATTAACGGACCATAAAAGAGTCGGGTAAGAGAAAACATGTCACCAAAAATCACGTCAAAGGGGCTTTTACTTTACAGGAAACTTACTAACAGGACGCGGGTTGTAGCCCCTAATTAATAACTGTCATTTTATGAGACACAGCAGGTGTAAGTAGTGAATAAAGTCACTGCATTCAGTCTAATGCCGAACTCTACCTATGTGAAGGAATCAGTACATTTGTTTCACAAAACAAAAATGAAAACAAATTAGTAAAGACATAGTAACACATTTGGTAGCTGGCCTGAACTCAAGTACAAAGTAGAGTTTATGGTTGACAGGGGTGGGCAATGTTACCCAATATCACAAGTGAAATCAACATCTATCTAAATGCATAGCAGCCTCTTTTGTCTTTTTTTTTTTTTTTTTTTTTTTTTTTTTTTGTGGCTGAAGAGATTTTTCATTGGAGTGGTTTCGGGCAGGAAGTCTTGTCTGACTCCTGTGTGCACACGTCAATAGGTCCCAGCCTATGCTGGTTGGGGGGCTTGATTGCTTTTGACAGATGTGAGACATGTGACTGTATGACTGGAATTCCATTGGCATCAGCGGACGATAGAGTCTCTGCGTCGTAGTGGAGCTCGGCTGCTGCTGCTGGTGGGTTTCTGACCTGTGACCTCGGTCCAGACACGGCACTTTCTGCCCAGCTTGAAAGTGAGATTTGTGAGCCTGGATTACTACAACTATTGCTGCCATTCTGCTGCTACCACTACTGTACTGCAAAGAGCACTATACTGTGTTCAGTGGATTTGTTTTTAAATAATGTAAACGCATTCCCTTAAACGTCACAGATAAATAATCGTGGTTTTGTGGCCTTAACGATATGTACAAGACAATCATATCTTTCTGAATTTTCATTATCAAATAATCTGAAAAGTGCTTGGAAGGTTTAAAGGAACTTTGATTGCCTTAAACCTGAAAAAGAGACAGTTTTTCCTCAAAATGTTGTAATTTTTCTAATGTGATGGAGTAGAAATAGGACCATTAAACATTATCCCAAGGCTATGGGATATAAAGCTCATAGGTGGCATAATAAAATGAGTCCTCCTCAGAGAAATTTAATTGTTTGCAGCCTTTGAATATTCCTGCTTGTTTTAAGTTTTAAGGTGGGCTTGAATTATCCTGGAGAAAGATAGTGGATTTTTGAGTCTAGGTTGTCAAATACAGGTAACCATTGATCAAACCCCCTCAGTAGGGAATAAAAATAAAAGCCGTCAGTGGTTCTTTTATTTTTGAGACAGCATATTGATCAACAATGAGGGACACCTGACACTGCTGCTTACCAGCTACCCATCCACCTGTCCTCACGTCTTTCTGTCTCCTCCTCCCTCAGTTCATTCAGGGGCAGCACAGAGAAGCCCTTGTTTGATCTTCCCTGGGCAATGCCCTCATTTTTTTTTTACCCGACTCCATAGCAACACTGTTCCCGTGACGAGCAGCCCTGACTTTTGCTCCTCCTGCACCCAAAACAAAGGCAAGAAGTTATGGAGGGAGGGGGAGGAGGCGGGAGGAGAGTTGGGGGACAGGGGAATTGTGAGGGGGATGAAGGATATGGAGGAATGAGGGAGGAAATAATGGGAAGGTGTCTGGGATGGAGGCTCTGAGGCGAGACTTCTCTTGCCACAGTCACATAAAGAACAGAGAGTTATTACCCGGGACTGCGGGCTGTGGGCAGTGCCAGAGACTCGCACTGTCCGTCTGTTTGCACGTCTGTCTTTTTGAATGGTCGTCGCCTCCTCACAGCACCACCGGGGTGCCTGGAAAGGAGAAATGTGCCAATGAAAGACAGCATTTGTGAGAATTTTGTAGAGCTGCAGCAATTAATCAAGAAAAGAAAGAGAAAAACACTCTAACATCACTCCACCCTCTTAATCTTGCTGCTTTGCTGCCCCATTAATGACAGCAAATGAAGAGTTTTTCAGGTTTCTAACTGCTGGTGAGAGTTGAAGCACGAACACATCACCTTGGGCTCAGGGAAAATATATTGCACATTTCTTGATAATCATTGATGACCATGATGGGGAGTTGCAACCCTCTCAGCGAGACAGAGCACTTTGCAAACATACCTTGAAAAGGAATTAACTAGAGCAGAAAAGTTAACCAAGAGCCACCGCTAAGGATATTTTAATGGATTGTATTCTCAAATTATGCTGTAATTTTTCACTATTACATTCTGACAGAGTAAATCAGACAATCAAAAACAGATGAATGGATAGGTCTTGACCTTGGAATAGATGAATTTGAGAGTATTACCAGGTTAGAAGAGCATTGTGGTCAGCGTAATTTTAGTTTTTTGTTTGTTTTTATAGCAAACAGGGTAAAAGTGTCATTAATGCTCTTGTTGTTTTTGTCTCTTACAATAACATTGCCCCGCTGTTTACATACACTCAAGCATGTAGGCAGCCCCACTGCCTGTAGGGCTCAATGTAGAAGAATGGCCATTGTTAGGTCATTTACACTGTGGCCTCGGACGTCCGTTTGCATGATTTGTGACAGAAAGAAAGAAAGAAAAGTAGCTGTTTGGTGGGGTTTGCAATGTTAAAAGTCTGGCTGGTTCATTTTGGAGGCTGGAGAGAGACTCCTACTGCCTGTGAGGAGGCAAAAATGCAACTATTGTTGTTTGCCTGCTTTGCCCGTTCTGGCACAAATATCTCCATACTGGCTGCTTCAGACCTTAAGAGTAAAGTCATTTCTTAAATTTATTTAAGACTCAGAGAGAGCTGATATTGTTTCTGATATGACGAGTGATAAACATGCTGTTTTCTGATAAACCTAGTTTGCTCGGCCTGACAGAAAGAGAAAATTGCACAAACAAGCCTGTCATGTGCCCTAATAAATCCCACACCCTTGGAAATGGTAAAACATTTACACTGTTTACTACTGTTTACTACCATTACTACCGAAGACAGTCACGCCTAACTTTCCTGTATCTCCATGCAGCGTTACTCGTATCAGTGCAAAAACGGAGCCGGATCATTCTTCCTGGCTTTGGAAAGGTGGCTTTACTGCATCAACTCTGTTAAAAATCTTTTTGGTTTTGTTTACAGTTGCAGACAGTTTTGAGCAATGTTTGACAGGCAGCGCTACGAGAGTCCCCCGGTCTACAGCCCTCCTCTCACCTCCCCGTCCAACAACGGCTTTGGTCCTCCAGGCAGCTTCCATGGCCCTCAGAGCGATTACAACGCATACCCACCCCCGCCAGGATCTTACTACATAGAAGAAAAACCGCAGCACTTCTACAAATGGCTGTCACCCCCAGGGATCGTCAAAGCCATGATGGCTACGGTGATAATTTTGTGTGTGGCCATATTTGCCTGTGTGGCCTCCACCCTCATGTGGGACATGCAGTATGGAGCAGGATTGGGCTACGGCAGTGGATATGGTGTTGGCAGCTACGGTTCAGGATACGGTGGCTATGGAAGTTATGGAGGCTATGGAGGTTATGGGGGCTACGGCAACAACTATGGATCCTATGTCTCACCGTACTCAGCCAAAACTGCCATGATTGCCATGGCAGCCATTAACTTCATTGCGGCACTGGCTTTCTTCATCATCAGCTTCTCTAAATCCAACACCGTCCGCAGCAGGAAGTACTTTCTGGCCATCCTGATAAGCAGCATCATCATGGCCATCCTGCAGGTAGGACTCAGTTTGTGCTTTCCTTTTCCTTGTACTGTTCTGTTTATAGTCTTCAATCTTACAGAAGTCCAATAATGGAATTAAAGAAGACGGAAGGCTTTGCAGTTATGGATAATACAATATTGCTTTACTGTTTTCCTAATCTATTAAATCCAGAGCTGAGAAATTTATGTTCAACTGTCCACAATAATAACTTTATTTTGCATAGATTTTTTGACTCGTAGTTAAACTGAAGTCGGCTCTTTTTTTTTTTTTTTTCCATGTCACTCAAATCGGGCAGAGGCTTAGAATACACTAAGTACTGAATACTAGCATTAAAAAACAAACAAAACAAGTTTAAGGTGCCAAACCTCACATTCAGGACAAAATATTTTGTATGCTCTCATAAGCGTCTAAAATTGGGCAAGTCATCATCCAGTGAAATGAAGAATGGAGGAAAACATACTTAAGACATAGCTGTAAGGCACTAAATATATCTAATTTTCAGTCCAGCGTATGAACGGTTGACTTTTTTTTAGATTCTGTCTCCTTATATATTGATTTGACATTGTAGATGTTTTAAAATAATACATCTCAAGCCCTGTGTCCCTGCAGTCATCGTGGGAAATGTGAGATTTGCCAGCGATCTGTTATATGTCCACTGGTCCTGTACCAGAACAAAATTGCTGCTGTGACAAATTAATTTCCCTGTGGGGATTAATAAAGTTATCTCTCTCTCTCTCTCGCTCATGAGAAATTTGATTTGTTCCCTACATTAACAACATAAAATTATAATTTCTAACATATACCAGAAGTGTATATGTTAGAAGTAAAGTACAGAGTGTACTCTGTGTACACAGTGTTTAGATTCCAGTTACTTCTTGCAAGTTAGTAAAAACACAAAGAGATGTTTGTCCAAGATAAAACACCAAGATGCTTATGTATATATCCAGCGCGCTAATTTGATTCTAGCCCGTTGAGCAAATGTTTACTATGCAAGTCTGTTTCAAGTGGAGTTTTCATGATTTTCTTAAATATGCAGGGGTGTTACAGTTTATTTTTGCCTATTCAGGCTGAAGATGTACCATCCATAGGGCTGCAGTTTGATTAAGATAAAACTCCTTCATGTGCTGGTATACTTCCAGGACATTTAGAGAAATTTCTGCAGTGAATTTGTCTGCTGCCAAAAGTGGGTCTGAATGTTATATGACACTGTTGTTTTAGTGATTTCATAATTGTAAATATTAAGTTGGCTGTCAAAGTGCTAACTTAGAATGTTTATTTCAGGGCATCATAAGCATTGTGTACATTGTCGGTGTGAACCCCATGGCCCAGAGCTCCTCCAGTGCAATATACAATCCGATGCTTTTGATGTGCCAGAGCCTCTACGGGACCAGCTATTCACAGATTGGAGGAGTGGGCGGCTTCCCCTTGTACAACCAGTATCTCTACCATTACTGCTTTGTGGACCCACAGGAGGTTTGAAGCTTTTTCTGTTGTCATGTGACACTGCAAGGTTTGCGGTTTGACCCTTTTAAGGATACTTTAAAGTTGATTAGATATTTATACAACAATTTTAAATTGATTGGGCTTGACATTGGATAGGCAGAAAAGCTCACAAAATATATTTTCATGTCGGATTGCAAAATTTAAGGTACTAAATAATTAAGATTATAAAATAATGGATGCACTAACAATTAAATCAGTATATGTTTTTAGAAAGGAAACCATTAACTTCTTAGACCAAGAAATGTCATAAATGGTAAAAAAAAAAATGTAGTTAAATTATTTTTTGTCTGAATACCCCAAAATTTAGATATATTAGTAATATCCTCACATTTTTAGAGATTGAAAAACAGCATTTTTTTTTTTTCATTAAGTGACTTCTTGTATTCATTGTCAGAATTGTTAATTGTTAGTTCTGTGGTTAATTAATTTACGCTAATAAAAATGTTATTGAAATGCCTGGGACTCATACAGCCGTTGTTGTGAAACAGTCGGTAAAGCTGTTAGAAATGTAAGTCGAAAAATCTGGACTTCATAGCCTTTAACACTCTAATCTGTAGTACCATTGTTATCATAAAGCATGTGTTGCATTTTGGGTACAAGAAGTCACAATTTGTGATTTGTTTTTCTCCTAATCACATGTACTTCTCGTACCAGGATAAAAAGCTATCTTAAACCCTTCACAATTTTTTTGATTTTATGCTTGTGTTCTTGATTTTTTTAGGGAGTTGCCATGGTGTGTGGATTCCTGGTAGTCATCGCCTTGTGTGTTGCAGCTTTCTTTGCAAATAAAACAAGAGGAAAGATCTGGCGCTACGGCAAACCAAACATCTACTGGGAGCAGCCGCTTGTTGGTGGGAAGGCCTCCGAGGGCAGAGATGTGGAGGAATGGGTAAGAGGCAACAGGGTGGTTGTCACAGTTTACGTGGGATTTAAAAAGAGAAATCATATTTTCGACCCTTACTGACCCCGATTTTGTGCATGTTTCAACTTGCAGCCAAACAAACAGCGTCAGGGAGTTTTAATCCAGCCTAAGACAAGTTGATGAGATACAATGTTCACTGACAGATTTGATTAGATGATGAAATGATCAACTATGGTGTGTTTATTTGGTTTTTGTGTTTTTTAGTGGTTTCATTCAGTCACCAAAAGGTATTTTTTTGGAAATTAGTATGATGCAGAGTTAGGTCATCAGAAAAGTAGTCACCCTGTCATCAGAAAGGGGCAGGTGAATGTGGTGATGCATATTGCACTAAACTCTGCACTCTGCACAACTTCTGTATATATTGTTAGATTTTTACAACTGCCTATACTGTTTATATTTTTCTACTTTTATTTTTATTTTCTACTTTTATACTTTATAGTGTTATATGTCCACGGGTCCTGTACCTCAACATCCTTGCTACTG
>KV751319.1:4255416-4290124 GCA_001698575.1 Mola mola
TTTAAAAATACTGGCATAATAGAACTCTAATTTAACTCTACGGGACTATTCTGTGAGAAATCCTTGATTCTGTTTGGAACTTGGTGCTGGTAGGGCTGTAAGGGAACCGTAGAAGATACTTAGCACAAATATACATTTGACTTGTGTCATGGTTCTAGCGAACACCAGTTATTAATAGAAATAATTTTAAGATTTTGTTATATCCTACAGATATTCAGAGAGGACTGCCAGCGGGCCATCAGAGGCCATCTCCCACGGTGGAGGGACCAGCTCAAGCCCATCAGAGGAGACCAGTGGAGGCCGAAAACCCTCCGCCAAGAGGGCCAAGAGACACAGACGTAACCCTGAGCTGGACGAGTCCCAGTACGAGACAGAGTACACCACAGGAGGAGAAACAGGCAATGAACTGGATGAAGAAGAGTGGGAGAGGTGAGAATAAAGCTTGTACGGTTGTATCTCTGTGCAGTGTTTTTTATCCAAGAATACAGAATTGTAGATTGCGGTTAAATATGGTTGCTCCCTCAGGACCAGACCTAAATTTTTTCATTTGACAGAACTGTAAGCTCAGAAAATCAGGCTCGCGTGATAGTTACATGCTTTGCAAGGAGCAGCTAGACTAACTTTTGAGTGAAAACATGTAAGCAGAGGACAGTTTATAAACAGATGCTTAAGCAGCAAAGAGCAGGAATAGGCCCTACAGTGTCTATATGCTTCAGTCTGTCCAGGAGAACAGTTAATCCTCTGAGGCATGCCACTGCACATGGCTTGTACTCAGGCACAATGAGAGAATTGGGCCAAAGGTACGAAACATGCAATCAGAGAAGGTAGTTATATTTAACTGTGATTTGATCTGCTTTGACTTCAATGAATATTGAATGGAGAGAGACATTGTAAGGTTGATACACTGTTATTGAAACAAACTGTGCTCTGCGTTCAGTGACTCGGTGATGCTCCTCACCTTACTGACAGTTGTATGGCTGTGATATTCTTGTGCAAGATGAGTTGAAGTTTTGAATGGAAGTCTTGAGTGACGGACTGACAGGACTGTTCCCTCCTCCTCCAGCTCATACCCAGAGATACGATCTGATGCTGAGCGCCATGAATATAAGAGAGAGTTTGATGCCGACCTAAGGGACTACAAGCGCCTGTGTGCCGAGATGGACGACATCAATGATCAGTTGAACAAACTCAGCAGGCAGCTGGACACATTGGATGAAACCTCTGCCAAATACCAGGTCAGATGTAAACAGTGTGTGGAGATGAATATATATATGAAGTAAGAAAAACCTAAATTCTTGTGTGGGGCAAAGTGATGAAATATTTTGTTTTGAACAGCGCTGATCATACATTATGTGCAGATATTTGTCAGTAAACCCATTATCCTGCATTAAGATTTACAGGTCACAGCTATCACTCCTAGATGACCATGTAGGGGCTGTGCTCCTTCCTCCTTTATTTCACATACTTACACAGTTGTTGTGTTACCAGACACACTTCGTGGAGGCTTCTAAGCAACAACTCTGGATTTACTGCAAATAATGCAAAAGATTTGCTGCCCGCACAGTTTACACAAGCCTTTGCTTCGAGTGACATGTGCCCTCTTTCATGTGGCACAACTCTTTATATCTGTGAAAGAACTAAGTACACATCAAATACACGGATAGACACAGAAAGGCAACAATCATCAAGGTCACGAGTAAACAGCAATGTGCAATATTCTTGCAACAGGAACAGAGTCATAGCAAGTGTTTGTTTTGCATGTTTCCACAGGCTGTAGCAGAGGAATATAACCAGTTGAAGGACCTGAAGCAGGTGAGGAGGCGTCTCATAAAAACTAATCTCCATAAGGACTTAAAAAAAATACTGGACTGCAGTTATTTTTTCTTAAATAAAGCTAATGTCTTCCTTGAGCATAAAATTGCATGCATGTACACAGTGTTTTGTATTATGAAATGACTCGTGTGCTGTTTCTGCTCTGCAGACGTCAGACTATCGGTCTAAGAAGAAACAGTGTCGCAGGCTGAGACACAAACTGTTCCACATCAAGCGCATGGTGAAGAACTACGACAGGAACCACTCTTGAACACACTGAGTCCTGATGCTCCACTTTGTGGTCTATGAAGCAAGCCAAGATACACTCCAAAACACGGCAAAGATCCTGTGAGACCAAAGTTACCTGTACAGAAACATCCCACACTGTAAACACACGCACACAGGGAACACACTGTGTGCTAATATTAACAATCTTATCTTTTTCACACAAAATAATTAACGTTTATTGAAACAAATGTAAGCAGAACCGACAGCTTCCATAGTGAACACTGTGATTTCTTAAAGTTTCAGACTGTCGTATGCAGTGTTCAGGCACTCATGAGGATCAGAGGGCGTGGCCGAAAAGAGCTTGTTTTAAAGTCACCTGACTCTGAGTCACCTGTGATAACTGTCCTCTGTTTTCTCTTGTCATTGGCAACTATTCTTTGTTTTAGCAGCACAGATCAGAGGGGAGCAGTATTGTTGAGAATGTAATGGTGAGAGGAGACGCTGGGATTGTTTGTGAGCAAATATGCAGGATTTTCTAACCTTTGGCATAGCGTTATCTTTGTGACAGATGAGCTTTGGTTGTGCTTTTCTCATCATCTTCATCGTGTCAGTCCCTGCCTGATGTAGTTTACCTTTGTGCTGACAATTTGCCTGAACTAGGACTTTGATACTGATTATCACTAATGCATTGATACCAAAAATGGGACAAACTGGCCATTGAGATCTATGTGGCACTGTTGTATTGTACTGTACATACTGTCACTGAATTCTGTTTATACTACACACCAAGTACAAATCTAAGGTATGTGTCTGTCTGTGAGATTCTGCAGCTGTTTTAGCATTTGTGATGACGTTATCTGTTATTTGTATGTACTAAAGACCCATAGTGGCTTGTTTTGTTAATCAGTGGTCATTGTAAATGTGCTTAAGCTACGCTAATAAAAGAAAAAAACAGACTTTTTTTAATATACATGTTTTTTTTTTTTATCATGCATGCTTCTCCGAAGAAAAAAACAGACTTTTTTTAATATACATGTTTTTTTTTTATCATGCATGCTTCTCCAAAAACTTTATGTCACTGTTTATGAGCTGTCCTCATCTTTTCATTTGATTCTTTAAAATGAAATGATCATCGACTAATTGCATGTGTGGTAAAATTTCCTATTAGACGTGTGTGCAAATTGTTGCAATCCGGTGTATGTTCTAAAATTGTTTAGGCTCACTTGAATTGTCATGCATTTGAAGAATTTTTATGAAGAACACTTTGTCATTTTACAAACCTTTTGGGAGCCATTTATTTTTGTATGAATTTATTTGTCTTTGACGCTCTGATAAGACCATTTTTGTAACCTTATACTTCCACAAGGCATGATGTCTAAAAAAGTATCGAATTCAGTAAGTAATAAACATTTCTAATTCTCTAAAAGAAATCAGCCCATTTCTTATCTTGTGTTTCTTAATGACTTTGATGGTGTGCTGACCCTCCTGGTGTAGAGACAGCTGCAGCTCTGTGCATCTGCAGTGGATGTCCAGCAGGGAGAGCATGAACACTTCTCTCTGTCAGGGGACATTAATGATCCAATCCCAGTAAGCTGTAAGCTTTTACTGCCCTCTCTTGGTAAACCACTTTGAAAATCCCTCACTAGATCTGTGAGCTATTTTTTGCTTTTATCTCTGTGCTATACCATACTACATGCTGATTGGACACGGTATGTGATTTGACAGCATACAAAGAAATAAAAACTTGTTAAAACATTACTCGTTTTCCAATTTTAAGATAGTCAATACTAATTAAAATTTTAAAAGAGAGCTGAATTAAAGGTTTTGTCACAGTTTCACTGTGATCTGCATTGTAAATTGTCTTTCCTGCGTGTGTTGTGGTAGAAGTGTACACTAACAGAAAAGAAAAGGCTTTTTATATGCATACATACACCTTCCAAAACATTATTATAGTAAATATGTTGTAGGGAATTGGGCCACTGTTTTGTATCCATCAACTTGGGAAACAGGAATTTGTTCAGTAAGTAAAAACCTGCTAATGTCAGTTTAGAACACACAATAACACTGAGTCCTCTGTATAAGAATTTTGAGGACAAACATAGTGGTTTAACTAGTTGATAATAAATTAAACGTAACAGATGCCATTTTGTAGTTTTCGAAAGATATATTTGAAATTGTTTAATGATTTTGTGTACATTTATTGAACGTATTAGAGCCACTGTTTCTTATTGTCTTTTCCTTTTTTTTAAGATTAATTGGTTAATCATTATATGTAATGTCACAAATTATGACAAAGAGGCATCTAACAGTCCAAAATGTAACATTACCATGATACAATTTTATTTCCCTGAAAACTGCTATTGACATATCTCAAAACCGACAAAACAGTTCATTAATTACTTGAGTTCCCATCAGGAAGTTTTTAAAACTGAAATTAGTGGTAGTGTTTCTGTTTTTGTTGTTACAAATGTGGGCCACTTGTTTTAATGTGCAAATTGTTTTCCATCGTATGTAGTTACTTCTAATTTTTGTCAACCCCGAAAGACTAAAATATAAACCATTGATATTTCATTCGCTTTGTCCCACTCTTGTTGAGATTGGCAGGGATATTTATTATCTTTAAAATGTGCTCGTTGCAAGTCTCCTTGGATTAAAGCTAAAGAAAGCAGTGAAGAAAGACTGGCCCTGCCCCTGCGGGTAAATCATCCACAGAAGAAATATGCATTCTTTTATTTCTAGTAATGCAAAAAATGACCAGTAAGCCAGTATAAACGTCTCTTGCATTTTTTTAAAATTTGGCATGATCATGGAAACAAACTTCTTTTTAAAACATAAACCTACACAATCAACTGACTATATTTTATACTCCAACAAACGACACAAAGCGATTCAGAGACGGTGTGACGAGCTGTCGTCCACGTTGTTTGACAGGATCAGGGATTGTGGTTGTGGCTTCAGTTACATATCCATGTTCATCCCCACACTTCCTTCTCTTTCACTTTTTTGCACTTTCCCCGCATCAGGTTGCATGATATTTACGCTCATGAATGTCATTCTCAGTCATGGAGAGACCTCTGATGAAGTGTGGATGACACCATCATCATCATCAGCCAGACTATAAAGCAATGATAGGAATATATATCGGGAAGAAGGTATCAAGAGCCGATCTTTGAGGAGAAACACACAAGCCTGTCTAAATCAGTGGCACTGAGGTAGAGCCGTTGGACAGTTTAAGCTTGAAGGGAACCGAGACAGGGGACATCAGACATTTCCATCTTGGTAAAGAAGTCTCACTGTTATTCTTCAGGTCTAAGTTTCATGCCAAGTTTAATTTCTATAGAGGAGCAACAGAGAGCATCCTTACTGGAAACATCAGAAGCTGGCACTGGTTCGTGCACTGCCCAGGACAGGAAGGCTCTGCAGTGGTCACCTAAACCGCTCAGAACATAGGATACTAGAAGGTATCCCCACCCCAGATGCAGCCTGTTCATCCCGCTGCATCTGCCAAGAGATACATACGTATGACTATGTCCCCACATCAATAGTTTTAGTTTGTGATTGATTTATTTACTCATTTATATAACCTTTTCCTCATTTTTTTTTCCTTCTTTTTTTGTGTGTACAAACTAAATATTTATCACCCTTTGTCTCTGTACCAACAAACACCATAACTCTTACAACACTTACAACACTTGGAGTACCTTGCAAAAGCACGATAATCATCTGAGTGACCTCGGCCCATTGGGACGTCCTTTACACCGGCTTTTTCAAAGGGGAAAATTAACTACCTCCATCTTTACAAAAGCAGGGGAAACAGGTGAGATGAGAAAAAGCTCAAACGTTGGTTGTCCTCTTACATCAAGCATTACATCTTAAAACATTCTCAAATCTATACTTTTTGGGCAAACTCTGGTTGAGAGACAGGACAGCAGAGAAACGTCACTTTATGACTCTGTGATAAAGACACATTGATCCCTTTGTATTCATCTTTAGTATGTGAACATACTGTCTTTGTCTTGGATGAATAAAACATGAGGTAATAAAGTTTTCAGGGATGTGACTGTGTGAAGAGCCAGGCTGTGTTTGAGTACATTCACCTCCACTTTCTGTCCATTTACCACTGTTGTACAATATACTATATCAAAGGAACAGTTCAACAACTTGGGAAAAGAAATTAATACCTTCTTGCAAACAAGGTAAAGTAAATGTAAGGCTGGAGCCAGCAGATTAGCATGAAGAGTGTAAGTGCATTCAGTCAGGTTCCTGGCTAAGAAATAATACAGCAGAACCTCCACTGTAAGCTCTTGTATGAATTGAATTATAATGAGAAAACAAGATACAACCATGAAAGATAAAGAGGTCTTTAGAGACACTGGAGGGGGGATGTTGTTACCTTTGTACAGAGCCAGGGTTGCTGTTTCTGCTGAATAGCTTAAACTAAACTCACTAGCTTCTAGATTTAGCTTCAAATCTACACTTGGAATAGATTTTCTCCTATAAGTTGGCAGGAAAGTGCAGCGCAAAATGTCAAACTAAATTCTGGTCTTGTATTTAAAATGACGCTGTACAAGGTGATGTTTCGATATTTTCATGGATACATTTGGAAATCCATTATTTCTTTGCACGTAGCCAACAAAGCACAATCTGGATATGATCTGCACATATATGACGCTTTGAAGCTGCCACTGTAGGGAAGTGTCACTGCCGTGGCTCCGCGTAGACTTGAAAGACAGAGGGACACACACACACACACACACACACACACCGAGCCTGGCTTCAAACGAAGTCACAATAAGGGTGATGTGGGAGGAGGTAGTACAGGCACACGGCCTCATGGTAGAGTCTTCAATTTAATCAAAGAACTGTTGGTTTTTTTGGGCCAGAATGAGACACGGGGAGCTCAAATGGAGGTCAGAGCAAAAAATGACAAGTGCTGCAAACATAAAGACAATGACTTCTTTCTGTTTCCCTGAAAGCAGCTTTGGTGTGACTTCCATGACCAGCTGAGCCTACAAACAGGACCTTAAAGCTTCCCAAAATCCCAGTATGTATTCTTTAAACTCAGCAATGTGTGTCTCCTCCTGATCTGATCTGGGTCCGTCTCACTCTGGAGTCTGTGGGGTTCACTGCCCTGACGCGTAGGGCCAGCTGATGGAGCTCCCTGATAGCTGCATGTCTCGGATCAGCGTCTCGATGGGCGTCTTGCCCACCAGGCGCATGAAGAAGAGCTGGGAGATGAGGTTGGCCGGCACAGCGCGGAGAGCCGGGAGGCGCAGCAGCAAGCGGCCGAAGCGCTGAGGCTGGTTGGGGTACTGCATCCTCTCGTACTCTGTCAGGGCGACCTGGGCCTTCTCCTGCAGCGACTCCACGTGGGCCGGGTCAGTCAGACCGCATGCATCTGTAACACAAAATTTCCTGTGTTAGAGCCAGTGCCTTTCGTACAAATTGCACCTTTAAAATCCATCTCTTACATATTGTTGATTCCTTCAAGATTCTGTTTGAAATTGGACATCAGTCTCACTCTCATGATTAAATAGTGGTATTAATCTGGTTTTCGATAAAGACGACCTGGGATCAGTTTACAGTGAAGATGCCCAATTACAGCAGCTATCATCACTCAGGATGACCCTTGTAGATAAAACCCACCAGACTCACCAGGTGAAAAGAGTGCAATGGCTTTGAGACAGCTGTACTCCGCCGTGTCCACCTGCAGCCGGTTCAGCTTGTCCACCTGGTCCTGGAAAACCCTGACCTGGTCCATGAAGGACACGACGCGCTCAGCAGACATGGGCGATGAGTGGAAGCCGGCGGCCGCCAGCAGAGGAGCCATGTGTATGGGCAGAGCGGACTGGGCCGCGTTTAAGATGAACAGCTCGCTCCAGCTCAGCCTCAGCAGCGCCACCTGTAGGGTCAAATAAGAAATGGTCAGCCGTGGGTCCCAATCAAGCGCCCAGGAAGCAATGCAATCTTAGTGCAGGAGCGCAAGCCCCTGACATAACAGAAGTAATGTTCATGATGTTTTCCTGGTTAGGACGATAACTTGATGTTAAACGGACACTTTTTTATTAAGTATTAGTAATAACGGTGGCGAGCTTCCGTCATGCCAGGAGCTTGGACTGTGGGCCTGCAGCTGGATGGCCCAACGGTGTAGTTACAACAGCATGTGACGACAGAGGCCTAAAAAGACCTTTTCATGAAGTTACATTGTGAAAGGAAAAAGGTGGATTCCCCATGAAATGAATCATTTTGATATCAGAACAGTGTCAAAATGCAAACTTTAGATTCTTGGTATAATTATGATTAATCTGAACAGAAAACAGCTCCAACCAAGAATGCTGAGTTCTGTGTGAAAATTTGGTGGACGGTGGACATTTTGACATAGAAACAATGTTTCATTCAAGTGTCTCTGCAGTGGTGATCGTGTGGCTGGCATGAACCCGGCTGATATTCAATCAATTTTGATTTTATCAATGACATCATTTTCTACTGTGATGAGTGTTAATGTTGTCTGACAAATACACAAATAGACCCATGTAAATGTCAGACTGCCAGAGTCAATCTGAGGGCTCACGAGATGATGGAGGAGAAATAAATGGATTTATTTGCACCTGAACTGTAAAATGCTCTGAAACTGATATTAAGCGAAAAGCTCATCAGGTGCTGGTTGTCTTGATAGTGGTGTTTCCTTACCTGCTCTGAGACTGGGAGTTCTGGGAAATACGGGATGTTTCTGGCCCACTCGATGGTACTGAACAGGAGCCGAGCAGCCAGCTCACAGATGCTGTCGATGCCCATGACGGGGGCTCCACTCGCAGATGCCTGCATCTGTGCCTGACTGTAGGGGCCCCCGTAGCGGCTGTTGGGGTACGGCTCAGCCCGGAGCAGCTGGGAGATGAGCTCCGACACTGGCTGCCCGTTGAAGTAGTCCGCCCCGATGTGACCCGGCACCACACCTCCGACACCACCCGCCAAGGAGTTTGGACTGATGCCTTGGTGAGATGGAGGGATTCGGCCCCGCTGGACAGCTGCACAGCGCGAGTGAAGAGAGTGAGAGTCAGAAACACTGATTGGAAAAGATGTTTGAGGGGACATTTTCCATCAAACAGCTTTCTCTGCTGTTTTAAAGGGAAAATCTGCAATTTCTAAGTAAGAATAAAAACAACCTAGTATTTCTTGGATCATGATACAGTTTTAAATTGTGTGACAAAACAGTAAATATCAAATTAAACTGACTAATTAAAAACGAATGGGTTACTTCAGTTCAGTGTGATTTTGGCCTATTTGCTTCCAGTGTAAATGAAAACGAATGAATATGCACAACAGCTACTACAGTAATGAGTGTTACTGGTTCTTCTTCCATATCTAAAATGCACACACTCAGTTAAATTATGACATCCACTAAAGAGGTTTAGTCCCAGTTTGCAAGAAAATTTGGAAGCATGTTTCATGGCCCAAGAGAGAGGAAAGTAGTCTGGGTTGTAAGCTACATGCAGGGTATATTTAATCATCTATATGATAGTTTGACAAGTGTGGAGAGAGGAGGATGTCTTATAAAAAGAGGGCCAAAGGGATTGTTAGAGTAATGAAATGAAGAAGGGGAGCTATAACTTGTATTATACTTTAAAGGAAGTTTAGCCCTTCCAATGACCTTCCCCCAGTATCTCAAAATAATATAGATATAAACAGAAAATACATTCAATTTCTAGATAAAACAGAAAAATAGCAGCACTCCAATCAGGAGTGTTTTGGAAGGCCTCCACGATCATGTGGTCCCACATTTTTCTGTTCTGTTATAAACCTCTCAGGTATGTGCTTGAATGACACATGCACAGTGATTAATGCATTGATTCAGCTCAAGTGTCTTTAATATTGAAGGAATTTTGACAATCATTGGGCTGTGCAGCCTTGGCAGAGGTATGCTCGCTTTGAGCATGAAATCCTCATCTACCCTGTTTTGTGCCTCTGAGCAATTATGATTGCGCCACTCCAACTGCAGCTCCTGGTTAGAATTGGGACCCGAAGGCTGCGGAACATAGATTTGATTTCGTGAAGTATAACAAAATAGAAAGGTTTCCTTTTTTATCTTCATTCAAACTCGTAAAGGACATAATGTGAAAAACACTTTTCTCAAAATTGCAAATTGACGAATGCAGTCTTTAAATGTGTCTGTCCGCAGTTTGTTGTCTGCCAGCCAGAGTGCGACAGGTTTATCTGAGCTTTCTGCATGTTGTTTCTTGAAACATGGCTAATAGAGTGAAACAGTAAAGTTGTTTAGTCTAAAACAAAAAATACTGACCTAAAAGACACTAAAATGGTCTCATCACATGTGCTGTATCACAATGTGTGACACAGCACATCTCAGGGGTTCTCAACCTTTTGTAACATAAAGGTAAATTTGTGCATGACTAGCCATCACATGTGGCGATTTTACATGTATCTTAATTTCACATTTTTGTTCTTAATAATGTTAATTCTGTAACAAACTCTAGCATTATTGTTTCGCTGCGCTGCCTGCAGATGACGCTCCGAGGCCAACCACTGGTTAAGAGCAGCCCTGTCCAAAGTTTATGCGTCAAAGCGAGCCCTTAAAAGTTTGAGAGTGTGTTTCCCTGAATGAGTCAGATGTGAAAAGACATTTCCAGGTAACGTGGAAACAGTTTAACTTGCGTCACGGCCACAGTCAGCAGGGTTCATTAATAACCAGTCCTAATATAACCCCTGGCATACCGTCACCTTAATGCATATTATGTATGTGGTGTCCACTGACACAGTCTGAAATACAATATGTTTAGGTTAAAGGTGGCTAGATTAGAGCTACAAATTGGTATGAAGTAAGTTGCGATGTGACACTAAGGAAATTAAATGAGGAGTAGAGCAAACATGTCAACATGCTGGGATTTTTTTTGTTGTTGCTGTTTTTCTTCTGTTATGTAAATCAAAAATGGTTGCCACCCCCCCCCAGGGCTGAATCTCAACACACTGCAGGGAATCGGGCTCTGGGGTGAAAACATGCTTTGGTTGATAGTATAAATATTGTACTTGGATCACTGGCAAATGTCACTGGCTGTTTCTGTTGAGTTAAGCACTTTGTCTGCCAATTAGCCATTTTTTAAAATTTGTTTATTGATAAACGTGTGTCTGAATGGGAGTTTGTTCATGAATTAGGGCATTTGGGAGATGATATGATTGATTTAAACATCAAGTACTGTCCTCCTGTACAATTTTGACATAATTGTGTTTATAGATGACTTAAATTTTATACTACTTGGGTTAATTTATGCTACTTTATACTAAATTTGTTATCATTGTATGTGTATTTGGCAGCTCCACTTATACAAGCTACTGTATAAAGAATATACTGTTTCTGATTATTATGACAAATAATCACACTTTTACTTAAGCCCGCATTTGCTGATGAGTTGGGCTACCTATGGCAATGCAACAAGCTGTAAACACAAGTTATAGATGTAACAGTATTGTCATATTTTAAGGTGATTTGGAATTTGTGTTAGCAAGAAGTTGCTTTTTGACATGACAGTTACAGAGAAACACAAGGATTTATTTGAGGTCTAAAATGAGAGAGACGGGTCTGAATAAATGTCCAGTATTATTTCTTTTTCACTCTCTATTGATCTCCACTGAGGGAAATATATGCCTTTATAGGTGCTTAAAGCTCCACATGTTCACCAGTTAGTCACTGCTAGTCTGTCTACTGCTGAGCGTTCTGTACGTTCTGGAAACATAGCTAACAATAGCAAACCATAATTTTAAAGGTGTGGGCTATGATGTGCAGATGCTGAAACATCCAGAGATGAGGGGAAATACAATACTGGGTCACAGGTAACACTGTCAGTTTGTTCCAAGTATAAAAACAACGTTTTCTATCTGCAAAACTCATTGGCTGTGCCACAAATCACTCCCTACTTGCTGTACTGTGCAAAATCTTGGGTGTTTTGATGGGTGTCACTTTGTAGCACCGTAGAAATGTTTAGTATGAATTATTAAACCCTTTGCTGCACTCAAAGTATCCCACAGTAGAGTGAGAATAGTGTTCAACCAATGATGACCAACCCAGCAGTATAGACCATCATGCATCGCACAGAAGAAGAAAGGCGGACATGCAAGAAGAAAGAGAACATGACCAACGAATGAACAGAAATGACCATAAAGTACTATCTATGTATTATTTTGTGATGGTGCACTGAGTATAACAATGTAATATAACAATATGAACGTATTGAACACTAAATTCATGCCAGCAGTTATTATTGGAGGCTGAGCCAGTGTTGATCAGATACGTTTTGATTGTGCAACAGCGGTGATTGATGGTGCCAGAAAAGTGAGCACACTATCCAGTGCTCTAAACAGCTTACCTTCTTTACGCATTCCCACGCGGAAACATTTCTTCAGGCGACAGTATTGGCACTGGTTGCGGTGATGCTGGTCAATTTGGCATTCTCTATTTGATCTGCGCAATGGAAGCAAGAGAAGTGAGTTGCCAACAGAGAAGTGAAGTTTGCATTTTTATCTTTGTCTCTTCACCCCCCCCCTCTCTCTCTCCGTCTTGCTCCCTCTCTTGCTGACCCCTGTGATGAGTGAACTATGCGAGCTGGTGTGACTGAAAAGCTATCACGGCTGTGACCTTTGTAAATCATCAGCCCTACACGCCCTCGTGTTGCCTTTTACTGCAGGACGAGCTCTGCCAACATTTCACAGAGAGCCTTTTTTCAGCCGCGGGGACGTAACAAACGGACTAAAAACACTTTTTTCCACTCAGAGTTAGAGCATTATTATGTGGTAGAAATAAGTGTATACGAAAGGCTGAGAGTAGTGTTCGTGAGAGCAGAGATTTGAGTCACAACATTGTGTTCCTGTGCTGAAGAATAATGGGAATGTTGACCTTCTGAGGCAATCCATCCTCACATGACTGACCTTCAGGGCTTTCATTTCTTTCTGGGGTTTTTTTCCACAGCTGTTTGTGAGATGTATCCAAGGTTGGGACAATCATACTGGAGTGAGAAATCGACTATTGTTCCCTCTACTTCATGAATGCGAATGACTATCTAATGGCAAACTGAATACGGTAATTTTTAAGAGGAAAAAAATGTTTTTAAGTGCTCTTAAAAGTACAGTTTTATAAAATACGTATACAGGCACATTTTATTATGTTTTCATTCAATATCAGTGTATATATTAGCATCTGCTGAATAAGTTTTTTTAAAATCTTAAGAAAAACCTACAGTATATCAGTTCAAAAGTGTCTTGTAATGTGTTATAAACAATTTATTACAGTGAAATTAAAACTATAAATGAAACAGAAAATAGGAGAAAGTAATGCAGAAAGAAGGTCAAACAAAAAAAGAAAACTGTGTGCTTACACCCAGTTATAAAGACTTCCCTCTGAATTTTCCCAGAAGCCCTCACCTGCACGAGTAGTTGAGGTTCCGCCTGATGCTCCTCTTAAAGAAGCTCTTGCAGCCCTCGCAGGTGAACACGCCGTAGTGCTTCCCGCTGGACTTGTCCCCGCACACAACGCAGTCCACCACGCAGGCCTTGTCCTCATCCCCGACGTCCACGTCGCTGCTCCCGGCCTGGGGCGAGCCCTCCTCTTCCTCCCTCCTCAGGTAAGCCTTCTCCCCAAGTCCATTACTGTCCCCGTTGGGGTTTCCCCATCCCCCGCTCACCATAGCCATATTCTCTGAGACGCGCAGCGCTGCGAGTGGATCATACACAGACCCACCCTGTCCCCCAGCTTCCTGCTACTCTCAAAGTCTGAAAGCCGATTCCAAAAAAACAGAAAGAAGTGGTTCCAGACCTGTACTTAAAGACGCTTTTGTCCAAGAGGATGTAAGAGTGGGATAGAAAAATCGCCCCCAGCTGCTTTGTTTTGACCTTTCTTCCCTTTGCCGTCTGTGTCGTAGTGACCCAGAGGTCCCTGTCAGTGCTTTTTTCTGTCCCTCCTTTAATCTCCCTGCTCCTCTCTTCTTGTGTTTCACCTGCGTTCGCTGCCCTGACCTCAGATCAGCGGCTCTCGAGGTCTGAGAAAACTTCAGACACACACACACACACACACACAGACTGGTTCAGAGTTCAGGAGAAAAGGGTGCAGCCCTGCTCTTTTCAAAGGAGACAATAAATTACTCTTTGACTCCTTCTCTCCCTCCTGGTAGAAGCAAAAAAACGAAAAAAGAATCAAAAAACAAAGTCAGCAGCTCACCTTTCCCTCGGCATGGTGACGAGGGACAAAACATTAGCGCTTCAGCTGAGAAAGAAGCTCCGTCTCCTCTCCCGGCGCACGCCTTTCTCCCGAAAGGACAGGCAAAAGGGAGGAAAATAAAACGCTGCTCCCCTTCAGGCAGGGTTAACTGCCCTGCCCTCTGCTCCAACTTATAAACTAGTCCAACCAGTTCCGGCTGTGCAGAGGTGTTATCTGGTGATCTGAGGCAGCGCGGGACCAGACTCACTCTTGACTTGTCAGCCCTGCTATAGGGGCACAAGTGATAGTGATGTGGAGGAAACTAGATTTTGCTCCAGACTGTCAAATGTTATATATCCTAAAAGGAAAAGAGACACTCATGAGAAGTTTTGTTTGGTTTCTTTTTAAGGTGTTCTGAGATGTGAGGTCCTCGGCTCCACTTCCGCTTTTATTTAGTCATGTGGCCTGTGAGCCCCTCTGTGTCACTGTGGTGTCCATGAAAAAAGTTCCTGCAGTAAGTCCTCCTCTTCTCTGCGCTGAAATGCTGTTCTCTTTAAGCTGCTCCAGCTCCTCACAGCCAGAGACTGTCATAGGTCACTGAGGGAACAAGCCGATGCAACAGCAGCGGAGTTGGGAAATCCTCTCTCAGATCTCCACAAAGTGCTGCCTCTCTTCTGTCCTCCGCTTGTTTTGTCAGTGCCTGTCCATCCAGCAGTAACGACCAGAGGCCAAAACCTCTCTGCATTCCCTGTCAGCAAGTCAGGGTGTTCTGTTGCACTCCACACTATTCTGCCTCTCCTCCTTTTCCCTCTCTCCTTTTTTATTTGTTCCGCCTGTCTCTCTTCCAGCCTCGGCAGAAATAAATTAGGCAAACAAGTGCGGGGAAAAGACGGTGGTAGACTTTGTAGTGAGAGCCAGACGCAGCCCGCAGATAGCCTCCTCTCCTGCTCCTCTCGCTGCCTCTCTGCCTCGCTCCCTCCTTTGGGGGAGAGTGAGCGTGTGTCTGTGTGCTCAGGGATTTGACACTGCTATTCAAGCCCTGTCGTTGCCATGGCGCCGGATGCCTTATAAGGCTGGTGGAGTCAAAGAGCACAGAGTGGGCTGCAGCCACGCACACACACACACACACACACACACACACACACACAGAAAGAATGCCTGACTGGCTGCTTGTTCCCCCCCTGACCTCAGGCCAGCCGGGGTGCTGGGGGGGAGTTAACGCCAACACTGCCGCGAGACAAAGCAGGGGGTGTCCGGTCGACACACAGCGAGCGCATGGCACTCGCACTCATGTTCTCTCCTCTAATCCTGAAGAATTCCTCCAGCGTTGTTGACCTCACAGCAACAGGAAAGGCCTGTTGTTGTAATTGTTGAGCAACTTGTCAAAAGGTTACATGATATCCCACCTGCCGCACGCCCCCACAGGTCTGCGCGGAGGATTAACTGCTGCACGAGGGGGGCTGGTGCTTTTAGTTATTAGTACTGTACAAGCCTAAAGTTACTCTGTGTCCCCGCTGATGACCCTGCATTTCACCGCTCACACCCTCAGAAAGCGAAGCGCGTGCCCTCTGTGCAGTGGGGAGGAGGTCAGGACAAGCGGGTGGTGGTTGACTGGCAATCAACAATACTTTTCCTTCATAATCTCAACCAAGTGTTTCACTAGCGTTGGCTGAATCCGTGATTTATTCGCCATAAACGTGATTTTTCTTAGTCCGGAGCCATGCCAGCACTTAATGTAACACAGGCTCTGTGGTGTTGGTCTGGACTCTCAAGCCAAGACATGAACGGCACCGTTTCCTCAGAATTTAGTACAGTACTTCCAGAGCCACAAAAGATGTGTTTCAAGTGTTTTCAAACCCTCTTAAGGTGCCAGTATATATACTGGTACAAATTCTGTCCCCAAATGTCCGAACAGTGGTTTCATACTGTCATTGTCTGTGTGTGCATTTTGTCCTCTTTCTCCATGAACTGTTTTCCTTTCTGGGAGGTATGAGTCCCCAGATTTGCCTCTCTTGACCTCGCCTTCCATTGGCCATCGGAACAATTACATTTGAAATCTGAGGAGCACACGCAACACATCACACTAAAGAGCTGTTGTCTCGTGTAATCCAGCTCTTGGTTTTATACTGCTCACTATTCCAACAGCTTGATTGGAAACATAACATGCTGCTGGGATTATGTTCCTGGAGACTTTTATCCTCTGTGAAGCTGGTGCTACTGTACCTTTCTGAAGCAGGCATTGGGTGGTGTTCCGAACACATGCGCTTAGTTTAACTTCACTCTTTAACTTTAACTTAAAAACAAAAAACGAAAAAAGAAAAGTTGCAGTGAGGCGTCCAGTGTGTATGTGGGATGTAGAGAGAGTGACATCACACTTTCCTTTACGATGGGCATAGATCCCTTAGAATTAAATGTATTATTCCAGGTTTAACTATGCAGATTAGTTTATGACACTGTTCAGTAGTCAGAGGAAAACCCTCCATATAGACCTGGGAATACAAATTGGTGGGCTGCCCCTTTAAGTTGGACATTATTCATAACAAATAAAAGCATTGTTATGCACCTAACTGTATTTTTCTGTACAATTCATCCATCGTCTTGGTAGCTGACTGTGCTCCTGTGGAATTTCTGGCCCGCTTTGTCCGTCATTACAAAGCTTTGTTATGTGAAGGTCTCTATTAAAAAAAAGGGAGGACAAAATAAACAATCAGGGCTAGCAACCAAGCTTTCCAATAACAGCCTCCAAACGCAGGGAAAAAAACAAAACCATAGGAGGCACTGCTGCATGCCTGGTTAAAGGGGCCTTTTAATACCAAAAAGTGATTACTCATCACATGTTTTTAGCAGGAATTCCCCCCGAATGTTCAAACATTTTGTCCATGTGATCATCATAACGACATTTTGTCTCACAGAAGCACATTGAATGTCAAAGTTGTAAAAGTTGATTTTAGAAAAAAAAAAGGAAGAGGATGGATTTTTCTTGCTCGTGAGTTTCATTTCGCCTTTTAAATGTGAGCATAAGGTAACTTTAACCCACATCCGTCACAGCGAGACTCATTGTGCACGGATTGGCGTTTTGTTTGGTTAAGCGGTAATCAGGGGCCAGGCTAAGCTGCTGTATGTTGAATTAGTGCTTTCCTTTAATCCTCGGTATGTTCGGAGGGGACAGACCATGAGGGGTATATCACACACACAAAATTGTAAAAAGGCAACCTGAAATACCTGGAATATGTGAAGAACTGAACAGCAGCCAAGATTCAGCACTTGGAAATAAACGAAAACCTTTGACAGAAGATTAACTTTCATGTCTAATATTGTATTTCAGGGATGTTTGTATCTAAACATACAAATTTAGTAGTCTGTGCCGGCGAACAAGATACAGACTGAAATGAAATGATATATGTGCTGCGTTTCTGTTTGAATTTGTTATGTTTATGTAATAAAAAATGTGAAATCTAACTCCATACACTCAACATTAAACCATGTGATCTAAATTAAATTTGGGGTTAATAATATGTTGCGTGCAAGTGAGCTCTTGTTTAAGAATGAATTACAAGTGCATTTATGTTGTTTTTTTGAGCTGATTTTGAATAAAAACACAAAGATTTTTTTGCAGTTAACCTTTTTAGGACCTTTTAGTCATGTAAACAAAACCTCTGACAAGACAGAAGGGAAAACAAGACATTTGGGGAACAGATACTAAAGCAAAGATTGATCGCTGCGTGTTCATGTAGTTACAATAATACAGCGCTATCAGTTTGTCAGTCAAGCAGAGCAGAGTGATAAGAGCAGGACCAGTGACCCTTCTGATGTCACACTGGATTCTCTGCGGTTTTGGTGTGTGAGGTTAAAACCAGAGTGCTTGGTGTGCGTGCACGTTGAAAACAGACATTTACAGTATGTCAGTGTGTCTCTGTGCATTGAAATTTGCGTTCGGTACATCTGAGGCACTGTATATACAAGTCCATACATATTTGGCTAGTGGGCGTGTGTTTGTGTGCTAGTTCTTTGCTCTTTGAACTGCAGGTCAGGAATGCAGCAGCTCTCAGCGTGAGGTCAACTGTTGTGGAGTCTGTGCATTCCCAACGCAGTTAGAAGTTCAGAGCCATCAGAGTGAAGCGGACAAACCCTCTGTACACTCACCTGGATCCAGCACACATACACACCGACTGGCAGGGTGACATGAAAACACACCTCTGTAATGTTTTCCCTTACCTCTCACCTCAAGTTTATTTAAAGAGGAAACGTGGTAATTAACGTGATGTTTTGTTTGCGCTTGTTCCAGTCAGGGTTTCATCTTAGTCGGCGCGCACAATGTTTAGACCAAATATTCAGCTGCATATTTGTGTGTAATGAAGATAATCTAGGTGTCACTGGATCTCCCTGAATACTCGCCTGATATTATCACACTAAACTAATGTTGATCCATCCCTGTGTTACTTATATACTCCCATATGAACAGTGAAATCTCTTAAATGGTGTGTTGACATCATATTGTTGTCTCTAATGCTGTTAAATGCTGAGGATTCGTCAGCTGGTAATTAATCTGTGTATTTATTTAATAATGAGGAATAATTTTATGTTTCATGTTATAGTGTGTGGGATTTCAATAATATGTAAATAGTGAAACCTTCAGAATAAGACAAATATATGAACATATGCATATACAGGCTTAAGCAGCTGAAGCCCTGCAGGTGGTTGGAGCTGCTGATCTTAAGTCACCTGTTAAACAAAGATTCACATTGCTGCATTTCCCTCACCTGAACAGAGAGTTCAGTGTGTCACTTCACATCTGGCCTTGTTTTTGTAGATAATCATTTTGATTAATGGTAGATAAATACATGTATGCAGCTGAGTGGAATTGCACGGCCATTTGACACAATCAGAGTATTTTGTAAACTGGGGTTGAATTTTAAATCTGGAGGAGAAGAGCGCACGACTCCACCACTGGTTCCTCATCAGCCCCTCTGCCCAGAGGCCAGAGGACAAATCATCTCCTCGGCTCCATCTCTCTTTCCTCTCCCTCTCTCTCTCTCACTCCTCACAGCGCTCTCTCCAACCTTGGGCCTTTGACCTCCAGCGAATGATGGAGCAATTTAAAATACAGAGCACAGCGGAACCTGTCAAAGAAAAACATCTGCTGGGGCGACTCCAGAGAAACACACAGCGTCCAATCAATATTTGCTCTCCTCCCCGCCCAGGACCTGCTGGAGATGGTGGGAAACTTCCCATTTGGTGATGCTTTGTTGTTATTCAAATCAGCTGTCTTGTGCTCACTGTCAACAAGGCGTCAGACAATTGTAGGGTGTTAGAGTCAAAAGAAGCGCTTCCTGTAATGGCAGTGGACTTTTTTGTCCCCATGTGTCAGCTGTGAAGATATACCAAAAACAAGCAAACTTTGACTTTGCTCAAGATTTGGCCGAACTGCTTGAAATACGGCAAGCACTGTGGCCTGTGACTTCTGTATTTGTTTCCTCTCATTTGCTCTTTTTGCTAAGCAAGGCAGGAGGCAATCAGCTTAGGTTAGCATTGGAAGGAATGTAGAGTTATGAAAGGTACAGACTCAATCATGGCCATAAATGCTATCATGGCTCTAAAAAGGTGGTCCCATGTAGGATGACGCGAGAGGATCAAAGATGACTGATCTCCTGCGACCAAAAATTTGACAGTGTCACAAATTAGGGATGATCATCTCACAATGTGAGTACTTCTATGAGCGATGTCAAGTAACCAACCAATGAAAACACAGCGTGAAATGATGCACTTATCACATCAACACATGTGCTAACATATTTAAATATGGTAACGGTAATGCTACTTACCTCAAGCTCTCACTAAGTAGTCCCCTTTTCACCACCAGTGACTCTATCCACGTTCTTCTATCCTCTTCTTCGTCCGTTTTTTTTTTTATTTCTATGAACATAAGTGACCCTATTACAAGAGCTGGCTTTCTGCTGATCATCATGGTAACCTCAACTTATTCAGGTTGACGCGAGCTGATGATGCCAGTGATGCTGTGTCTGGACTTACCTCATGGCCTACAATTCACTAGACACCTCATTGATTCATTCAATTTGTGTGGCACAATGTTGCTTGCAGTAATTTTAGAAGGTTGCAAAAACACAGTCTGTAGGAGGCCCAGCGCAAAACCTAACATGCCTCTGTCCGAAGTCTCTTTTTAAGGAAATTTGTCTCCTCACAGTGCCAAAAAGCCACATACCAAGAATGAAAAACACAATCTGCTTCATATTTTCAACTCTTGCTTTTGCACATGTTTTGCATGGGTGAATTCGCAACAGCAAGAATCGACTCCGGATGAGGCAAGTTGAAGTGGGCAAGTGCCATACGCAAACCGCAAACATGGTGGTTACGCTGCACATCAGGAACTCACAAGATCACGCGACAAGCAAAACTTTTTTGACAAAAAAAATAATGGACTATATAACCTTATAAGGTTGTTACTTTGATCGCGCCAGCAGTTGCTTGTTCACACAGAGTTTTCCGGCCACCATATGGATTTAATTTCATTTCACTCCACTATTGGCTTTGGATTGGCTCTTCAGGGAAAATTTCTGGCTAGTGACTGTGTTCACTCAACTCTCAGTGCTGTTTTGTACTGGGCAGGAAGCGTACAGTCAGTTCCCAGAGATTTAGATGAAAGAAGCTAATTTTTCTGTAGAGCAGGCATTTAACAGATTGGTAACATAAGAGCAGTTTTTTTTGATTTTTGATTTGATTTGTGTATGGTTTAGACACATTTTTTATAGTTCTAATTGCTTTTATCCTTTTTTGTCATAATGGAATGTACCGTACAAACATGTCAGCGCATCCGAATTACTCGTGGTATCTCTGGAAATCTTGCATCAAAATCAAAACTCTGATGGAGTGAATGGTGAGTGCTGACAAACTAATTTAGTCAAGATGGGACCACTGAAGACCACGTGGCATTGAAAATACTTATCAGTTAACATGTGAAGTTCCTACATGTGCACAGTTGTCATCAGCTGTCAGTTTGAAAGATGACTTTTTACATTTTTTTTGGACACTTAACGCTCTCTGCAGCCACAACATATTTGATCATGCTCCCAACAACCAACTTCAATCTCTTGTAAATCTGCGTCCAATGTGCTGCTCCCTGACCATGCCCTCTGAGCTCGCCCAGACTCTGCCTACAGGTCAACTAAGATGCTTAGGATGACAGAAAATTAACCTAATTAGCTCAGTGAAGACGACTCAAATGCTTTAACGGGATTAGGATGAGGCCACTCCCCCGGCCATCTTTCGTCCCTAAACACCTTATTGCGGTAATCTAATGCTCACAAGCTAACTGACCTCTTTAGCTCATTTGGCTTATGTTGGTCTGGACACTGAGGTGTGCAGCTTGCACTGCACCCAGACTGTGACCTTCCTGCAACAGGACAAGTGTCAGTTCTGGCATTCAGGATTAGCAGAGTCGCTGTTTTTGGAATTTAGCAGTAAATGCAGTAAACCATTAAAGAGTGGCATGGCCCTTTAAAGAAAGCACTCATCTCAATCTACTGAGGAGTTCTGTTTTAAGTCACTACATGCATGAGTTAATATGACTGGTAGAGTCTGAAAGCGCACACAGGGTTTGCACAGCCAGACGCAGTGAGGGAAAGGGCCCTGTTTCAAGTCAGGCACATCTGAAGATGCCTCTGACCATATAGAGGCACATAGCGTGCCTGAAACTACTGCAGAAGACAAAAGGTTTAAAGAGCTGGAGAGTGAAACATCAAATAGATTTCGTTGCTAAAACACATGTTGGACTTTGACTGATTGCGACAGACTTTTCTTTTTAGTTGACTTTAATCCTTTTTTGTTCTGACATTAGGAGTCCCCACTTTTTTGACCTTCAATAAAGTAAAAGTGTTAATGGTCAACCAAATACACCGACCCCCAAAAATAAGATTACTTTATAAAGACTTTATATTACTTGGTATACTTGTTTTATTGAAAACCTTACATCCACCAGGAGCTCAGGAGCTTTAAAAACTTATCTTATGACGCTCATAGAAGTGATTCAGGGTCTTGAGCATGACAATCCCCATAATGGAACCCAAACAGAAACATGGTTGCTGCGATGGGGAGGAGGCCTGTTGGTCTGAACGATGATTATCCGAGTGGGTGAGAGCACAAAGCGGTTGTGGCGGGCCGTTTGATTGAGGTCAAATCTCTTTGGTTGCTTCTCCATGCCAGTATCACCCCATCCCCCTGACCTCTCCACGGGCTGGCTGCTGTGCAAACCGAGGTGTCGGGTCGGCACGCCAACATCCCAGAGCACAGAGCGGAGAATAGAGAGATAGAGAGAGGAAGAGGAGATGAGAGGGGATATGAAGTGGTTGTGACAGGTGAGCTAATGGCTTTGAGAAGAAAGGGCAAGGGGATGTAGGCGCAGGCTGTGATCTCTTTATACAGCTTACAGAGGGAAACTTATTAAAATGAGGAACGGATGCAGAGAGTAAATGAGATGACCTAAAACCCTGAGGTCACTGCCCCCCTTTGTGTGGATGCGTGCGTGTGATTGCAGCCACCCCCACAGTGATTGACAGCCTCTGTCGTTGTCTAATAATGGTCAGAGTATTTTTCCCAGGCACTAAAAGACTCCCCCGTCCACAGACTTTCATGATGACTGTTACATGTGGGGGTAGAAACCTGTCCAGAAATCTGGAGCTTAAATGTTACCAGATGAGGTTGTTACACACAAAAATGACTGTTTACATGCCAAAATCAGTCCGCTCTAATGTGCTTTGTTTGACTTTCTTATCTCGCTTGTCGCACTTTCACTTCAGACCATATTTCATCGTGCAAGTAATACTGCAATATCTTTATTACGAGAAGGATCAGATTAGGCCTCTCACACTTGTGTTGTCTCAAGGTTGTAAAGAGTCTATATTAATTCAATGTAATATTATTTTACTATTACAAACTTGTTCCAGTGTGTTAATGGTACAAAACATATCCTTATATATAAAAAGAATAATATGAAAAGGTATATTCTCATATTAAAATTGACGATATTTGCTTATACACTACATTTAAGAATTAAGACATACAAGACATTTTACATACAAAGCATACAGTAGTGTGGATACTATTACTACTACTACTAATAACAGTGTGGTTTGTTGGATTTACTGTAAACGTATCTGAATTTGGCAATTTGGGTATTATTTTTATTTATATGGTTAGATAAGTGCTAAAACTAAACAGCAGTATGATAAATCAACAATAAATGAATTAGATTTTTGTGGTACTTGTAGTATTTACATGTCGTAATGTGTAATCTGCTATATTTCAGAGAGCAACATTGTACTTTACATTTATGCGAAATTTATTTCCAGTTACTTCAGATAGAGAAATCAAATGAGTTTATAAAGTCCAATTCAGTTTTATCAACTAAACTTTTAGTTGTTAAAGTCATTAAAACTATATCTCCTTGACCACATTAAAATCCTACTTATGCCTTGATAGACATGGTTATATTGCGTATATGTTGATATTTGATATCATTTGAAAATGATCTGCTATGTCCATCTCTCAGCAGAATGAGTACATTTACTTTGATAACTTCTATACATTATTTTCTGAATATAACTTTACCTTCAAAATATTTTGAATGCATGACACTTTTTGTATTTTTGTGCATTTGGATCTGTACTTGTACTTCAGTAAAGAACAGGTCTTCCATTAGCAGACACATTCACGTACACTGAGCCATGAATGTTGAACATACCTTAATCTTTCCTCTGACATTTCGGCATAATGTGGCTTCTTTGATACAAGAGTCACGCGGAGGTTACAACGATCATGTCGTCCACAAAACATTTGATGAACTGAGAAGCTTTACATGGATCTGAGAGAGAGCGAACACAAAATGGAATGATAATTGTATCATCTGTTCTAGTGGCAGCTATTACAACAATAGCGATGGTGACCTGGACGAGTCGGGGGGGAGTGACGAGTACGGTCCCTCTGCTGCGACCTCTGCTCAAGAAAGGGCAAGCTCATGCAAAAGTCAGGGCATGAGGGCTTCGCCGCCTCGTCTGGCACTCTGAACTCTTCATTCACAGGCTAACACAACATCCAGGCATCAGCATGACCCTGTGGGTGTGACACTCAACCTTTGCCTTAACCTCCTGACCGCCGGTCACAGCTGATGCTGACCGGCTCGGGAAGGTCAGGGCACGGGGTCGGTAGGGCTGGGGGCGCCAGGACAGAGGTGATTGAGAGATGAGTGAGTGGAGAGGACATTAAAGTAAGCTGCTATGTTTAAAGGGTCGCTACACTCAAATTACAAATTATATCTTCTGAATTACCTTACACTCTCAAGTATGTCTCCATATGAAGAATTTTATAAGTGCGTTAGTTACAACATTTAAAAAAGACGATAGTATTATTTATCATCTAACATCTAGATCAACGACAAAAATAATGTTTTATGATTCAGATAAATTCTTATTGTGTTTTCATATCCGGAAAAAAAAAAGAAAAAAAAAAAAAAAAAAAAAAAAAAAAAAAAAAAAAAAAAAAAAAAAAAAAAAAAAAAACACAAAACAACCCAGCATTAAAATTAGTGCATAGTTAGACATTTGATTGTGATAACTTATTGTTTCAAGTAAATTATACACTTCCTCAATTTCTGTCAAAGTATTTCTTTTAAAGGGAAACTTTATGACAATATACAAATATTATCAGGTTCGGGAAACCGAGGATCCAATTGTACAGAGTCACACGGGGAGCTTTCTAAATCAGTAGTCGTTTTAATAACAAAGTCAAACCGAGAATTCAAACTAGGCAAAGGTACAGACAAGGATTTGGCAAACTCAGTAATCGGAACACGGAATAATGATCAAACACAAGGAGACTTACATGGAACATACGCTGGACTGCTCACTAGAAAGACAAGACAATCTGGCACAGGAGGAAGGGAACACAGGGGTTAAATACATGAGGGAGAGGTAGACAATTGTACACAGGTGGGACACATTAGGGAGAGGGAATAATCAGACACACCTGAGGGACAAGACTAGACAGGAAGTGGGGAATAAACACATAGGGATTTCAAAACAAGAGAGGAAATACTAACTGACCCTAACAGACAGACACTTGACACTAGCGGACCCTGACAAATATACCAATTTATACAACAAAAATAAAATGGGATGTTGGTTGTAATAAGATGTGTGGTTCCAGGAGGAGCAGTGTGAAACGTGAACTAATGTCACAGACGCATTAATCAGTTCAAGATCAAATATACAGATCACAATCATATTGAATTTTGTTTTCAAACTTTTTTTATTAAGGTTTTCCAGGCCATACAACAAAACAAACATATTGTTAATACAACAGTGTCAAAGGCCAAATAAGTAAAACATAAAATTAAACTTGAACTTTCATCTTCAACCAGCTGAGTCCCCCTAGCCCCAATGCAGAAGAAAACAAAGTAAAATACAAATATATTAGAAAAAACTATATCACTATATATACATATACAGTATATAGATATATACATACACAGTTATAACATTGACAGTAATAAGGGACTATTAAAGATAATAAATAAGGGTACAGAAGACTAAACACCAAAAAAGGATCAACACCCACACCAGTGAAATGGATATGAAAAAAGCACTACCTGCAAAGCAACGGAAAACGAACCAATAAAGAAAGAAATGCTACAGAGATATTAACAAAGAAAATTTACACGGGTAAATACAAAATGAATAAAAAATAAATGAATGAATAAGTAGGTTGCCCAAGAGAGGTTAATTTTTTTCCTTTTTACATAGAGAAAAATGGGCCCCAAATCGCACTAAAGTTGTTGGAGTCACCCGCTAATGAAAGACGAATTTTCTCAAGATTCAGGAAGTGTAGGATATCCCAAATCCATCGGGAACATGACGGATGAGTGGGTTCTTTCCAGACCATTAGTATCCGTCTTCTGGCCAGAAGGGTTGTCAAAGAAATTATATGTTTGTGGCCTTTAAGAGGAGAGTGTAGCAAATAAGAGACATCAAACAGAGCAGTGAGAGGATTAAGTGCAATTGGCTTTCCAATTAGATCAGAGAAAGTGTCAAAGATTAAGGTCAGAAAATGTGATAGAGAAGGGCAGGACCAAAGAGAGTGGACCAAGTTTGCTGGCTATTGACCGCATCTGTCACAGGCCTATTAAATTTTTAATTAAAAAAAAAAAAATCGGTGGGCTTCATTTATTAACACATATTCTGCTAAGCAAGCAGGGTACTGTAGTTTCCCACAATCACATAATAGCAAGCTTTTGAGTGTGTTTCTTAAAGAGAAAACAGAGGCAGCAAGAACATGATTGAGAGAACTATGAAGGTGCTATGAAGACAAATGGGCCAGCCGCACATTTTCTGTGCACGTCATGAGTGCCATTGTCCAGGCTCCCATCCCCCTTCTTGGATCTTTGTCGCCACACTGGGTCGGCGAGTACGGGAAAAAGGACATGTGCGCGCTCGAGGTCAGTCCTTGAGCCAGCCTTTACAAATTCATTACTGCGTGACAGCTGTTTCTCTAAAATAAGGCATGTGTCTTGTGACGTGTGACTCCCATTAGACAAGTTAAGCTTTGGAATCCTGTTCATTTAAATAGGCACTCCGCTCAGGAGTTAAAAAGAGGGTGATAACCATGTTCTACTGTCCACCAAACTCTATTATTTACCTCTCACAAGCAAACAAAAAATGCCTGAACAGCCTCCTGTAGATGCCACGGATTGGCTGGCAAAAATATAGAGGAAACACAAATGGATGAATGAGCACGTACTGTGTGTCTGAACATAGAGCAGCACATGGATATAACACAACCTCTTCACATATCTTATCAACAAGACGGAGAGTCTCCAGCCATGCTCGTGGCTCTGTGAGGTACAATGATTTGTACTGACAGTGTGAGCGCACAAGAGTCACTGACAGAAAAAAAGATGGACGTCTCCATTTCCTCCCACTACAAAAAAGTGAAGCCAAAATATCCCAAATATGAGCACTGGATGTCATTTGGGGCCACAGTCTGCGCAGTAGTGACCAGGAGATGACACTGGAAGCATTAATCATGAGCAGGCCTCAGCTGTCAGTCGTGACGTTTCACCTGACAAACACTTGAACATATATCAGAAATACTTCAAACAGCAGAAACCATCCTTTTGCTGTGTACGTTGAGTTTAATTTGGCCCAGGTTTTACTTGACATCATTGAGAGGGGAGGAGTTCTTTACCTATACTACATCCCACCACGAGAGGACCATCAATACGTTTAGGTTTAGCTTATGGGGTTCCCCAAAATATTTTGACCAGGGTAAGACTGTTAGGAAGGTCTCTAGTTACAGGAATTTGGTCATCATGACAATCATTCATCATCTGGGAGTCAGAGATGTCAGCTTTACATTTTAGGGTAATCCATCCAATAATAAGGGGAAACTAATTTTTGTATACTGCAGGAACTTCACCAACTGACTCCGGCAGGACTGTCAGTCACACCGTAGCTGATGCGGATAAATGTGACTGTGGAAGACTGAATCTGATCACAGAATAGTCTCTTCCCTCCTCCAATCCATGGCCTCTCCTGTAGATTTCGGTGGCTCGCTGTGGCGCTGACTCTCCGTCATGGCAGCCACTTTCTGCTCCAGCTTCCACACCTGCTCTCGATACTTCCTCCGAATCTGCCGGTACGAACTCAGGGCTTTACTGCAATCGAAGGAACCGAGACACAGTTTACTGCACTGACATGACGTGATACAATGACACAATAGAATATGAAATACTCTGCTCGTTACGTACCTGTGAGCTTGAGTGAGCCGAGCAATCTGCTCTCCGTTGTCCCTCCTGTGGGAGCTGCTGTCTGACAGAGCTGTGTTTAGTGAGTCGTGGACTAAAGCCAGTCTCTTCTTCAGAGCTTGTTCCCTGAAAACAAAGCGAAGATCAAAACAATGGAGGATGTGTTCAAGTAGAGTAAAAACGTGCATGTAGTCAGAAAAACTGCACGTCATGCATAAAAATCTTCCCTGTGACCATTAAAATATTGGATTATTTATACCTGTTCATAATATAAAACAAAGGATTACTTTTCTGATGGATATTTTCTTAAATTTATCAATTGATTGTTTGGATCTTGGAGCCCCCCCCCACCTTCACAGGGCTTGTTTTGTCCAAAGACTGCTACAAAATTAAAATATAAACACACATGTACATATTTTTAAGTAATTATGATAACCACAGAGAAGAGCGGCAATACTCACATTTGAAAAGCTGAAACTTGAGATGTTTTTGCGTGGAAAAAAATATCTATTTTGAATTAGCTTTGTGTCAATCGACTAAAAAGCAACTGTTTCAGCTTTACTGCTAAATTTATAAAATATCAAATTACATAAGCGTTGAATATTTAGACTGCTGATTCTTTATTTGTAAAGGAACAAGTAACTAAAGATGTTAAAAAAAACTTGTGGAGTAAAGAGTGTCTCCATCTGAGATACAGTGACATGTAAGTCAAAAGTGATGTTGAAAGGAAAGAATTGGTACTTAAGCCCTGATGGTGCGTCTTCATTAAGGCGTGTACATGTAAAACACACGTGAAGTATCGTAGATGCCCTGGCGTGATTTTTAGAGGCATTCACTATACAAGGTTAAAGTATACAAGAGCTGCTATTCAAAGCGTCCTCTGAAAGAACGAATGTCATAAGTCTGCATTTCTGTCAACAGTGTTCCTAAGCAACAGATAAGACCAGGCAACAGATGTCTAAAATGATTCATTTTCTACTTCAACAGCTACCTTTTACGGAGAACACAAGATTTGTGCAAGAAAACGTTTATCCCCCTTCATCTTTATGATTTTTATATCCACAGGTGTGAAGAAACCCGGGAACAAGCAGCTGCCAAAATGCTGGCGATAGCAGTGGCTGGAGGAATTGTCCATATCTGTCCTGTTCCTGTGAACATGATATCTCAAGAACACCTTGAACTTTGAAGCATTTTCTTCACATTCAGCACAAACATCCACTCTGACTGAAGGCTAAACTGATTAGATTTTGGTGGTCCAAGGTCAGTGTGACCTCAAAAGTTAGAAACTGATGTGAAAGATTCACACAAATGTCTAAAAGGATACAAACGAGAGGTCAAATGTCAACTGTGACATCATAGCATTCTGCACAAACAACTCACACACAACTGTAACATTTATTAACTTTATGTCATAACTCATATTTCACGTTTGGTTGGATACTGACTTGCTGTCACTAATCATTTGTTCCCAACTTGAAACTTCAACATGTGTGTGAAGCGTTCATGTTTTAGAGGCTGGAGGTTCTTTGCAGCAACATCCGTAACTGAAGCATCGCAGTAGCTCTTTGGTTTTGCTGATAGTGAGCGACAGGTGGTTGTTGTTGCACCATGTGATCACACTCTCTCCATTAGTCACTACGTACTAGATGAGCCTGAGAAGATGCAGATGTAAACTGCACCATGACTGTTGAACGGTGGTACACAAACTGCGAGGAGGTCATTCTAATTATTATTGTTATTATTATATAGTATTCCATAGGAAGAAGGTTTGTTTTTTTTTTTGTTGTCATACCACCCTTCATACACTTCCTTGCAGTGAGGTGGGTCTCACCTCTGCAGGACGGCCTGCAGCTCTTTCAGAATGGGTCTGGCTCCTGTGATGTCCCCATCGCTCCCCAGTTTGGCTGCATTCTCACAGAGCCTCTGAAACAGAACATTTTGTATTAATGAACACGGTCTAAAGACAAAAAAATCATATCCAAAGCAGGGTCTTACAACTGCCTAAAGTGGCATTAATCCTGTATCTTTTTCATGGTTTGCGATGATATTTTTTCTTTCTGTCACAAATTTAGAGACCTAAATATGTAAATGATCCAATATATTACAATAAAAGGCAATATAAAATAACTTTTGTGCAGCAGAAATCTTTGGGTTTTTTGTGGTTTTATTTAATTGTATTTCCCACTTTCAACCCTTCATATTTATCTATATGTTTGAATCACTCTTCTAAAGATTGGGAGAGGACAGTGAAGAAAAAACTGATTTATAAGCTAAACTTCAAAGCTGTGGTGGTCAGAGCAGGTCCTGGATTCCATTCCACAGTGGACCCGTGCCTTTTTTTGGGAAATTTGCATGTTCTCCCCACTCTGCATCTGGGTGCTCCAGCCAAAGTCCAAACAACACATACACGTTACACTAATTGGTTATCATGCATGGTGGTTTGTCTCTATTTCTCAGCCCTGTGATGAACTTGCAACCTGTCCAGGTGTACAGCAACCCTGTGCTGGATAAGTGGTGACAAAAAATAGGATTTGAAACTGTATTTTTGGGTGAAGTTATGAACATACAGTAATAAAAGTTTTGGAGTGATCAAATGTAGATACTACCATTGTTCCTTTAACCCATTTAAAACAAACTTTGTGGAATAAAAAAACATGCTCTAAACTTTAAAAATGTCTCAAGCTCGTAATTCATCTGATGTCCTGTATCTATATGTGTTTGGCTCGCTCTCGTCTGACAGTGGCAGAGGTGTGAATCTGTGCTGCGGCGGCAGGACATCCCAGCAGAAGACCTTGCAGAACCAAAATATCCCTCTTGGCCTGGAGGGATTCTGCTTTGGTAGAAGTGTGATTTCCCATGTGGGACACCCAGATTTGAATCGGGTCCACCACAATAGACCAGTGTCCTGTTCTGCTCCCTCTTGCTCATTTCACCTTGACTTTTTATTATTTGAAAATGAAGAGGACGACGTCCATGCTGCTGCTGGAGGAGACTGTCCTACCTGTTGTTCGCTCCTGCAGTCCTCCAGCTCCTCTCTGAGGTTTTCTGGCACCAAAGCTCCAGCTGCTTCCTGGGCCTTCTGGGCCATTAAACTCCACTCCAGACACCTCAGCTCTTTCTCCTTGACACGGATCAAAGCTCGCAGGTCTGACATCTCCTCCTGAACATAAAGGGGTAAACCATAAATAAGAGTGGAATGCAGCAACTGCATCTGTCTCTATTTTTTTCCCTCTTTATATTCTGACTTTAGTGACTCAGATAGCTTGGTTTAGGACAAAGACTGAAAATTAGTTGTATTATGTTGCATTGAAAATTAAACTGTGAGGTCGCCAAGACTTTATCCTCAAGATATTAGAGGTGTGGATAGGTAGATTCTTTCACTTTCAGCCCGACTAGTTGTTTCCCCATCTCTGGCCTTCATGTTCAAAATGTCATACTATTCCTGAATTGAATTCTCTACCCGAGTCAGGCGGCAGTGCAATGTCAAGTAGGCCTAAATGTACTGTACCTCAGTCTTTTTGCTTCTGAAAATCCACCCTAAATGACTAAGACATTTGGAAAAAAGGACAATATTGCTTTACGCTGTCCTCGTGTGGTGAGTTTTGGCTTGTTCTGAACAGCTGTTTCCAGCATCATGTTTCTCAAAAGCTCCTACCCTGACGGAGATGAGCTCATAAAAGAGTGAAGCGTTCTCCTTCTTAGCATCAGGCGGTTTGGCGTTATCCTCCGTCACATGTCCTCCTCTCGATCCAGCCTGGGGAGCACTTTTGGGGCTTGTTTCACCCTCGATGCCCAGGCTCGGCTTAGGTAGACTCATGGCAGCCCGGTCCCTCTTCAGGCGCTCTATTTTCTGACGGAGGACAGCCTCACGCTCCACTGGCTCAGGTGTGCTGTGGGGTTACGGGCAAAAACTTGATCAAAAACACTTAACTGAGCCAACAGTATGTTGGTCTTGATGGTGGGACAGAATGATTCTTTTTATAAACGCTGCTGCACTCTGGAAGTTTGATCTACTGATACCTGTTTGCCTTTACACACATTGCTATGCTTAAATGCACAAAGAGTACTGAATAAAGTCACCTCTGCCCGGTGTGACTCCTCGTTTCTGTCTCCTCTGTGACCCCTGCTGTAGAGAATGAGGTGGACAGCTCCTCGGTTCCCATCTTCCTGAGGGGAGCTGATGAGCTGTCGGGCTGCTGCCTGTCACAGTCTGTTTCTGATGAGAGGAAAAAGTGTGAGTCTGACCTTGTATTCGTGTGTGTGTGGTGGAGAGAAAGAAGGGCATGCATACCTACTGTATGTGTAAGTGAATGTGTGCTTAAAACATGGTATTCAAACACCTGCTGAGTCCATCTGCAGAGGAATGCTTTGTAGCTTCTTGGAATCATAAAGTGACAGCAGCTCGCTGTAGGCCTCTTCACACTCGTCACTGTCAATCACAGACAACAAACACAAGAGCCTAACCTCACCAGATGAGAACAATTAATGCTGTTTGATTGCTGACCTGAGCGCAGTCAGTATTTTGTGATGCATGCTGGCAGAGTATGCATATGTGCGCAGACAGGCCCAGTGCCTGTGTGTCAGAAGTGTTTTATGACCGCACCGGTATCTGAGAGCCGCCTGCAGAGCAGAGCAGTCAGCTTCGAGTCTTCTTACTGTGAGGCTGATCTGCTCGGACTCCACCCTCCTTCGCTCCAGACCTGCAGTCAGCCTTTCATTTTTGGCTTTCAGCCTCTCAATGCATCTGAATGAATGACAGACGGGACGAAGAAGGTTGAGCACAACAACTGGGGGAAACAACTGTGTTTTATCAGTTTCAATTTTACAAATAATAAAGCTTCTATATAAGAAGTATAACTGTATCGGAAGTAAACCAAATAACCAATTATTTATTTCAGCCAACTTTAATACATAGCTAACCTGACTACCATGGGAACCTGACCTTCACAAGGAGGCAAGTCAGAGGTCACAATTCATTTAACCAAAATACTAACAGTTAGTCAAAATATAGGAAAAAACAAAACGCGCACAATGAAAAAGGAATGTTCGACAGGTCAACAGTTAGTGTTATAAATAGTGAGGTTAATAAAAGTTAATGATTTGTGTTGTTTGCTTGTGGTAGAAAAACCCTGCAACTGCATAATTCACAGTCCTGGTCACATGCTATTCACCATGGTCTCCCGCTTCTGACTGTTCTGAGCACCTTCCACCCAGACAAATGACTTTTTTTTAAAAAAAAAGGCTATTAGAGGTCAAGATGTTAGCTTGTGCAGAAGTTAACTAGCCGTCACAGATGTTAGCTTGTGGCAGAAGTTAACTAGCCGTCACAGATGTTAGCTGAATACGGATGATGAGGGTCCTTATGTGTTTTGTGAATATCTAATCCTAATTTGTGTGAGTGTATATATATTTAAGAGTTACTTGTCTGCTCATTCTCTCTGGACTATTTACAAAGTCACGATCACAGACACACATTAGTTTACGGGAACAAAAAAAACCAAAACATGAAATGTAATTTAACTGTCAACAGTGTTCCGTACAGTTACTTTGAAACGCTGCTCCTCAGACTCACCTGTTCAGCCGCTCCACCTCAGACTCCAGGCTGACAGGATTCGGAGAAGGACCACACGAGTTGATAGAGCCCAGAGGAGAACCGTCTAGACCCACAGACAGAGGGGTTACCGCTCTGGCTGTTCTTCTTTGGAGCAGAGGGGAACCCGGGAAGGGAGGAGAAGACAGCCCATAGGATGGAGAACAACTGCCTGACCTCCAGGTTTTATGGAGACCAACCAGCTGGAAGACAAGAGAAGCGGTGCTGTTTTTATTCTTGTCTGGACACACTTTGTCATATTGTCGTCTTCTATGTAGAATGTGTTCATCTTACAAAATACAAAATTGGGTTCTTCTCCATGTTCTGATAACATGCACAACCACACTTAAAAGTCCCCTTTCTACTTTACTATGTCTAAAACTTCAAGTCATCATGTAAAAACAACAGTAGTGCATCTCCACCTTGTTCTTCTCCTCCTCCTTCTGGGTGATGGTGCCTCGTGATTGCTTCTGCTCCTCCTGAGAATCACCCGTCTCCAGATCCAGGATGTCCTCCTGACACCGGTCCTTTTGTGGGACTGTGGGGCATGAAATCCCAAACTCTCTTTCCATATCCTCCAATATCTGCAACCAATGAGCCAAAATTAGCAATGGGAATCTATAGATAGTAAACAATGATATATTTTCTCCTAAATTAATTTACTACACTTTTCTACACTTTCATTATTTCAAGAATCACAGGAATTTCATTGCTGTAATACCTGAGTGGCCTTAACCCAGCTCTCCTGGGCTGCTTTCAGATGCTCTCGGTGCTTGCCCCGGTCAGAGGCTGTGATGGGGGCAGCCCAGGATTTTTTACAGCTGATAGAGTCCTCCACTGAAGACAAGACCTCCTGCAGCCTCGTCCACACCACTCCGCTGCCCCCTAGTGATAAATGTTGGTGCAATCAACCATATTATGTGAAGTGATATACAGGCTACATAAATATCTAAAATAATTTAATGTTTACACTAGTTGCATTAGTTTCTTGTTTTGAAAGATTTTTTTTTTCATTAAGACATGCTCAACCTTGGCCAGTCAGTGGAGGTTTAGAAGTGGCAGCAGAAGCAGT
>KV751319.1:4290272-4314348 GCA_001698575.1 Mola mola
TTCCTCTCTGGGCTGCTTCTGGCCAGCCTGTGGGATAGGAGGTCTGGAACCAGAGGCCTGCATGGTCCTGATGGTCTCACATCCCCTGGTTCACTGAATAAAAGCAGGATTTACAGTTTTATTAATTGTTTTTAATCTATTTTATAAAATGTATTAGAACTAACATGGTTCCGTGACATATTTATTTGTGGTGGAGCCATATCCACTCCTTCCCGTACATGTTGTGGCTCATGTCACAACAAATTACTATTCTCTACCATAACACAGTACCTCGGTGCCTTTAATGATCCCATCTTCTTGTTCAGTTCCGCGATGATGCTGAGCAGTGTGCCCATTTCTGCCTCACACTCTGCCAGTTCTGCAGGTGAAGGCCCGAGGTTTGCTGTGGGATCAGAGCCTTCGGGGTCAAAGGTCATATGGCTGATCGGTGTTATCACCTTCCTGTCAAACTTTGACCCAGCGTCAAGGCTGTCGCATCGGACCAGGCGGAAATCCTGCAGAAAGCATGTCAGGGCTTTTGAATTATGTGGATATAACTTGGGGGGTTAATTGTATTTTAAAAAGCGGCTCATAGTTAAACTACAAAATATATATCCCTATATCCACCTTAAAAATTTGCTCTGCTGTTGAACCAGGCATTGTTGTTGCCACTGAGCAGCTATTGTTTTAAGTTGCGGAAAAGGAGGAAACTAAAACATCCTGAGATACAACTTCCTGCATGGCAAATATTTGTGGAAGAAACAACCTTTTGTTGTGCACAAAGAATGTCGGGTAAACGCCTAGAATATGTAATTAAAACAGTGTCTTGGTCTTTAATACCATGAAGGGCATATGCCTAAACATGAAAAAACTATACAATGTTCATCTTTCGATCAGAAGTATCGTGACACATAAAATGAAAGCGAAAATTGCTGACATGTTTTTTAATTCCTACAGTCAGGAATACACCTATATACACTTTTCCTACTCAAACTTGAGAAAAGCGTTCAAATCAAGCACATATTGGATAGAAGGCAAAGAATAACTTTGGTTAAGTCTCTTTATATGGTTAGCCTACTTCAGATATATTCATGATACAGTCATTTTTATACACTTGTCAAAAATTGCCAGTAAATGTAGTTTCACGCTCCAAGTCATGAAACACCCTAAATTAGAAGTGACACAGTATTTCAGAGGCAAACTTTAAAAAACTCACCTCCATAGTTCTTAATCTTGATGTCTGAAGTGACTGCTCACTGCATATCAATAAACATCTGACAAAATTAAAGAAAATTTCTTCAGTCCTGTTATTTGTGCTGTTATTTTTTCCAATAATTAGTCACTACTGCAGTCGGCCTGCTGCATGTATGCCAAGCAGTGTTTAGTGTGATGAATGAAGTAAGTGGGAAAACACTCAGAAAGTCATCCCCACCCATTCCACGTCACTTTGTGTCCTTTCCTGTTTTGTCCACAATTAGCTTCCATGTCTTTTTAATAGCAGATGATGCATGAACTCTGGATAGCAACTTATGGTAACTGCTTTACTATGATGTTCTATAATCAGAAAAAATGCATAAAGTCACAATAAGTTTGGACCAGGACACTGATGTGGGCCAATAGGTGTGCTACATATTACATATTTCAAGCAATGAATTGAATTAGATTTAAAAAGCACATTTCAAGCAACTCAAGTGCAGAAAGTGACTAACAAAATGAAAAAAAAAATTAAATGGCTCTGAGGACACTCTGAAGAATAATACAAAAGAAAATAAAGGATAACATAAGCATTATAATTGCTGAAATACTGAAAATAAAATCATTAGAGAGGACATACAAAAATTTAATTATAATTTTAAATTGCAATTTCAAAATAGATCTAAAAAAAAAAAGTAAACAGAGATAGTACTACATTACCCATAATGCTACACTTTGCGGTTCCATGATTATTTCCGGTAAGGAAGTTGACCGGTCAAAATAAATGGTAGCTCGTCGTTGAAATATTTTGCAACTTTAAATGAATTTCACTTCATTTTGATTCTACAAGTTTCACAGGTATCAGTCACGTAAGTCTACCTCCACATGTGATCGGAAAACGTTTAACAGGTTTTTATTTGTCTTGTTTGGTCTAATTTCTCTTACAGCTAGCTGATGCTAACAGCCTCCATTGATGCTGCACTGTCACCAAACATCAGCAGCCTGTGTTAGCCTCGTACACTTAGTGTTTGTTTTGTGGACGCGCTGAATGGTGTATGAATCTAACCAACCCGTCTGTCTGTGAAGTTAAGACACATTAGTTAATATTTTGTATTACACACGAACACAACTCGCATTGTGTGTGGCAACAGTTATAAAGCTAGTAACGTTGTAGACAATGAGGGGGCGGGGATCATCCCCAGCATCATAAAGCCTCATGGGAACAATCTGTTTACATGTTTTAGCATTTATAGACAGTTGTGCCGCTAGTATTTTTTGCACGGAAGGTATAAAGGCTACTTTGAATTTTGTCTGCATTTTGATATCAGTGGATGCAAACCAGATGTAGAGGAGATTGTGTTTAAATAGTGAGTTTCTCTTCTGAGCTAAACTTGCCACATTCATCCGCTCCACTTCCTTAGAAACGTGCGGCTTCATGGAGACCCCAGAACCAGGCCCAGCAGATGGAGAGGAGCGTCTGGTGGAGCTGCGTCCTCGGACGCGCTCCAACCCTGAAGGAGCCGAGGACCGTCGCAGCAGCACAGGAAGCCTTGGTGGAAATGGTAATCCCACCATGTCTCAGCCGGCCGTGGGGAGTCGTGTTGAGGGGGAAGGTGAAGCTTCGACCAGTGACAGTCCTCCGAGTTCCACCACCACAACTGTCTCGGCAGCAGTAGCAGCTCAGTCTGTAGCCCCAGCTGCAACAGCGACAGCTGCAGCTGGTTCCTCAGTGCCACTGGCTGCTGCTGCTGCAGGCAAAGACCGGCAGAAGGCCACACAACAGCAGCCAGCGCTGACAGCCCCTGTGCCTCCACCGACAGAGCACCAGCTCAGAGTTCCCCGTGTCAACTGTCCAGAGAAAGTGGTAGGTCCACATTACAGTATCATTATGTTCCAATTGAAAATAAAAACTTTCCCCAGAAATCTTTATTATCTGATATTGTCTTCGTCATGGCAGATCATCTGCTTAGACCTTTCGGAAGAGATGTCTTTGCCAAAGTTGGAGTCTTTTAATGGGTAAGTGAGACTAAAGTAAATCTTGTGCCAGAATCTTGTACTTTTGTAGTCATTTGGCTGTGTATCCATTCAGGTCCAAAACGAACGCCCTCAACATATGCCAGAAGATGATTGAGATGTTTGTCAGAACTAAGCACAAGATTGACAAGCGCCATGAGTTTGCCCTGGTAGTAGTCAATGATGACGCTCTGTGGGTGAGTGCAGGGACATTGAAACCAGCTCCAAACAACCAGCGTGTATATGCAATGTGTCTGCCATTGTTTCTAACGTTTTTACAGAAAATTGTCTCTTCTTTTCCTTTTATGTTTACGCACATTTGACTCAGTTATCAGGTTTCACCTCTGATCCTCGGGAGCTGTGCAGCTGCCTGTATGACCTTGAGACCAATGTGTGCGAATCCTTCAGTATCCTTCAGTCAGTGCTCACTCTTAAACATTCCAAATAAATGGCTTTCCATGCAGTAATACATAGGAAAGTAGATGACTTCTCATTGTGAATTTTAGCCTTAACAGTGCTCTGTAGACCTAGAAGATCTTCTCAATGTAATGTAAGTAACTGTCTTACTATAAACCATTTTTATTTCTTAAAGTGCATGAAATGTTGATTAGAATCACTTACTGAATGTCATCTCTTCATCTGCTGTCTTTGTAGTCGTCAGAAGATTGAGCTGCCGTTGATGGAGAATGTTCAGACCATCCCTCCTCCATATGTGGTGCGAACTGTGCTCATCTACAGCCGTCATGCAGGACAGCTACAGTTCAACCCCTCTGAGGCGTTTAGTGTAAGTATGAGAACTGCCAAGGTGTCCCTTTTCTGGTGTAAATTTATTTTATTCATCTTTTATAGGTTGAATGCACCCACAGATCGTCATTGTTAATGTCTTGGTTGTTTTTCTGTCCTGTCACAGAAGATGCTGCAATCTCCGTACTTTTTCTTTGACGTTGTCTACCTACACAACGGGGTGGAGGAGCAGGGCGACGAGACCAGCTGGAGGGTGAGTCATTGGGCTGGGGACGGGGCAGTTATGAGTTTGGAATATATTGCAGGATATGTGTTTTACTCACTCTTCATTATGTGTCAGTACTGGAGAAAAACAATTGCACATTTGGTGTCAGTACTCACTTGTGTCTTTCTCGTATTGTTTATGTACATCAGGAATAGTCTTGGCATTCCCTGCCAGTCATAAGCAAACGGAGCCGTGAAGTATCATATAATATGTAGTAGAATGCTGCTGGTTGTGGGCAGAACTCAGCTGTGGCTGCTCAGGAGAAAGTCTGTATCATTGAAGCCTGACAGATCATTAGCAGAGTTAGTTAACAGCCTGCTACTCATGGTTAGGGATAGGTGACCAATAGGAAAGCTCAATTGTTGATTGAGACATATTGTAGCTGAGACCACAGTCATTAGATGACAGAAAGTTGACCATTGGCTTCCTAAATTGTCCTGTGAACAGCTGTGACACATTATTCAACACATGCACTGGCTGAGCATTGTTTTTATCTACTGTAGAGTTTTGCTAATACATCTGACAAATCTGCACCATGGGTTTAAATCTTGAGCAGCTTAACATTGCACCAGCTTGGCTAATGTTTATAGAATTAAAAGTTAACCAACGATATAGTCATCATAGCTATGTAGTCTCCAAAAAGAACTAATTCAGACAGTCCAGGGCTGGGAGGTGGACTTGTTAAATGTTAAACCGAACTTACCATATCTGATGCATCAACTTGTACGCGACATTGAATTACTGAATTACCCCAATGTTAGAACTTGCCACTGTGCAGTGTATAATAGACTAGTTTAAAAGGTGGAATATGAAGGAGCAGCTAGGTCCCCTGCTCCCTTCGGCTGCAGATGAAGAGCAGAGCAGTGAGTGGAGATGGGGAGGGTCGAAAGTAATGCATTCGTAGATGCAGGCAACCTAGATGAGGCAAAGCTGTACAATTACATCCAAGCCATTTTAAGGCCACAAAGCCTTTTTTTTTTGTTTTGAAATTAAACATGCGATTGAAATATGGAATTTTACAAAACTGAAATAAGTTTTTAAGGGTTTTATGGAGCAGGTCTTGAAGTAATAACATCATCAAGAGCCATAATTGTTGTGCTCCCAGCCAGTGGCTGTATACTGTTCAAGCTTGATTTTAAGGAGTAATGAGCAATACATTAGCATCCTCTCTCTTTTATGTAAACTAGCTGTTTATTTTTATGGGACAAAAATTGAGATTTTTTTTTTTTTTTCATAATAAATTCCTTTCTTGTTTGACCACTGGGAGGAGCTGCATTTATTGCTGACTTAATTTAGGCAGGTACTGTTTGTGCTCAGGTGTGTGATGCCAGCAGTGTTATTTGGATGTGGGGTGCAAATAGTTAGATTGGCTAGCTAAAAGACAGTCACTTTCTGGCAGAAAGCTCAATGGGCATTCTGAAGGTACCCCACAAGGCTAACATCTTCTATGTGCTATTCAATCTCAAAGAGGCAGAGGGAAAAGGTGGGTGAAAACAAATAACATAGAACATATTTTGTGGAGTTGTAGCCACAATGTGACCGGTTCATTTAAATGTCAATCTTGCTGAGTGGAGACATTGAACCCCCCTCCTAACCCCGGAGGGGAGAGGAGAGTTGGGTACCCGGAGGTGGGAATGTCGTCGTAAAACCTATTTTAGCATAAGCGCTTTTTACATGATGGTATAACCTGAACATATCACCAGGTGCTGCGTTTCAACTCTGTCATTTATCTTCTGTCTCCAGGACAACTACACCTCTTTCTGTAACCTGGATTCAAAGGGAATGTGCTATCGCTTTGAGGTTTCCCTGAGTGGACCCGCCATCGAGCTGCACAACTGCATGGCCAAACTTCTGGCTCACCCCTTACAAAGACCATTTCAGAGCCATGCGTCTTACAGCCTCCTGGAGGGAGAAGACCCCCATGACATTGAGGCAACCGTGTAGAAAAACAGTCATAAAGCCCTGTTTTTGTGAAATTCCAACTGTAGTTTGTTTGGGTTTTTTTTTCCATTAACTACTGCGCATCAATAACTCAATATTTGGCAGAATCAGGCATAGTTGTAAAGAAACACAAGCCATTTAGCAGGTTACCATTAGCTCAATTGTTGTGTTTCCATAAAAGAATTTAATGATTGAATATTCTAAGAAGTAACACAGTGGTCTGGTTGTTGGCTGTAAAACTGCTGAAGGTCCTCTGGGTATGGGATGATGATGAAACGGAATATGAGAGAGTCCGGAAAGAGACACACAAAACTCATTTGTTTTTTCTTTTCCTCGCTGATCGGCGTGCCCGTCTTTAAGGATGAAGTTAAATCTCAGAGTAAAGAACTCATTTTCTGCCAGACTGCCTTTTCTTTTAGGTGGTTTGTTTTTAATATACTCTATTTTTTATTTTGTAAGGCTTGTTTTCAATCGTTTGTTACATGTATTTTACTCAGACAATGTAAGAATGTACATTAACGTAGATGTGGGCCCTTTTCTGGCAGTTTCCTCTGTGGCACTGATTGACTGTGACAAAGGCCCCTCTGACTGCCAAATGTAGCTGCACTTGAAACACACTGTTCAGAAGAGCTTTCCTGATATTAAAAATGCCATGTTTAATTATAGTTTTCATGCGCTTTTGTGCATTCTATATTTTGGCCAGGCGATGGCAGCAAATCACATCTGTAACTGAACTGAATAATACGTACTGCTTCTTTTATTCTAAATAATGTAAATTTGATAGATTTTCCGCATGGATGGATGTTTAAATCTCAAGACATCTTCACTCTCAAGCTTCCTAATTATCGGCATATTTCTTCCTGAATCTGTAGACCTCTTTGACAGCAAGATGAAGCAGTTCTTGCAGCTGACAGTGACAATCTTATCTGTTGGACACATGATATGAATATTACTTCAGTTATAAAGATATATTTTCTATCTACTCTAAAAGTGTCTGGTCAGTTATCTTAAGAGGGGTTTTCATCTTGCTTTTCAACCTGTTGGCTTCCTGTTTTTGTTCAGAAGTTGAGCCACTGTCGGTCCCGACTCTTGATAGTCTCTCATTTTGTGTCAGTCTAACATACTTCCATAATATATTTTTTTTTTTCCGGTGGGGACAGGTTGTCACAGAGACAATGGGGAGCAGGAAAACACCACGCTCAGGAGCACCTTTCCCCTTTAACGCACACTTCCCAGAGAGAGCCAGCTGTTCCTCATGTCATCACCACAGATAACAACGTGGAGGGGGGCGGCACAGTGTGTCCGCACTGCAGGGAGAATTTGTTATTCCCTCATCCCCTAAGAATGACAGGTCTCTATTGTTTTCATTCTTTCACTCCTCCACTGCCATGACTCCTTTCCGTGCTTACTTGGAACAGGATATGGTGGATTCTTTTTGTTTTTTTGGTTGTTTCTTTTGTTTGGTAAATTCATCTTTACTCATATGGTTTACATTGTTCATCATCATGGGAATTATATGACAGTCTGCAGTGGCTATATTTAAATTGGGCCCTAATGGGTGATATTTCCTGGCTTCTTTTATATCACATGCAGACAGTGGTGGAAAATAACTGCGCACATTAAGCACAGTACAAAAGTACAATTTTAAGATCTGTACTGTGCTCTAATAATATTGGACCTTTTAGTTTGCTACCTGGAGTACCTCAGTACTGGACTACCACCTGGTGCCATGTGAGTAAAATATAAAATGATTTAAAGTCTGAAAACCGACCTTAAATATTAATCTGTATTTGAGAGGGCTGCATGTGAACAGTGCACCTGGGGCCACTGTGGGTGTGACTGATGGTAATAATAATAACTAATAGCACCTTGACTATAAGTAGTAAAATAAGATAAGTCTTGGCCACCTCTGCTCTGTTGCATCCCATGAATTGTGATCTGGGGAGTTTTTTTTCAGGCCAGGTCAAAGTCTTGGGCTCTTTGACATGTTTGACATGTTCTTCAAGCCATTTCTGAAAGGTATTTATAGTCTAGCAGGGCACACTATCCCGCTGGGGGGGTTCCCATTGGGAGTAGTGTTCATTCACTCATTAGGGGGACGCACCTGTCTGCAGTAATGTAGAGGTGGATGGGATGTGTCAATGAGACATTGAAATGAATGCCAAGTCACAGTGTTTCCCAGCAGGACATTGATTTGTAAGATGATCACTTTTGCTCACTTTTGTGTCAGTGGTTTTAATGTTGTGGCTGATCAGGGTACAAAAACACTGATGTGACTATTGTAAGACAGAATTCTATGACATGCATTTTTAATATGGATTGTTATTGAGTACATTCTTTGAAATCCAGACAATGATCTATAATGAGACGTATCAGTCCTGGTATTAGCACTTAAAACAAGTAAGGGAACAGTGGGGATTGCTGCACATTGTCTTAGAATGTTTTAATCAAATAAAGTAGATCAGTGTTCATTCTAAGAACTTCTATGAAACTTTTTGGGGAGAAGACAAAATTTACATCGCAAGCAAGGCATTTTTATAAGTTCTTTTTAATTCTCCTACCACAGCTTTTGTTTCAGCAGCGCTGCAACTGCAGATTGTAACTGTGACAGAGGTCAGTGAGGGTGGAGAGGGGAGGCGAGGGCAGGGCCAGGATGAACTGGAAGTGTGCCTCCAGCAGCATTTATAAACATGTCTCCTAACGACTGCTGGTCACATCCATCCATACATGCCGCCCAGGTCTCACCGCTGTTTTTTTATTCCTCTCAGTTCAGTTTGACGTGGCTCCCCTCAAAGCTTCACAGCCGTTGCTGCAGCGAGGTTCGAATCACACAGGGGCACCTCGTGGATTTTTAGCAAGACAATTCTTGTTTTGATCCTTCAAAACCAGCTGCTACAATTTCACCTCCAACAGCCATGTACAGCTCTAGCTACTCCCGGGCCAAGTTTGCCCTGGAAGCAAGGAAGCCCCTGCACAGGCCCAAAGGGAAGACTTGTAGCTACTACATGAAGATCATCTTCTTCTTCTCCTCTCTGATCCAGTCTCTGATCATCATCAGCCTGGTGCTTTTCCTCATCTACGGACAGCCAGAGAAGTCTGCAGGGGAGCAGAGGGTCAAGGTCAGGGAATTCTTTTGGAGCGACATTATTTTGTCAGATATATTAAGACTACCCTCCATGTTTTAAAACATGTAAAAATATTCAGCTTTGGTTAATTATTTGTCTTCTGTCAACACAAAGTTCTCATAAATATTTCTACTTCCAAGTGAAATAACAGGAATTGGTTTATTTCTGCAGCATTTGATGAAACTTTCCACATTCCACATCAGCAGCCGATGTTTCTGAAACATCATATTTTTATTGGCGTGTTACTGTTATCTTTTCATTTACCGTGTTCAGAGCTGCAAAATGTGGCGTTGATGATGGCACTGATCGATTTGATCTTATTCTGAAGGAGCTGGAGGTGAACTTAAACAGCCTGGGTGAGAACAACATCCAGCTCAGGAAGGAGAAGGACGAGCTGGGAGCTGAGCTCAAAACTCGCACAGGCGAGAAAGAGGCTCTGCAGAAAGATCTGGACAAGCTGAAGACTGACACCAACAACACTGAATTTGGACTAAAACTAAAACTAGTAAGTAGATGAAACATTTTCTTATGATGAAATTAATAATCCGTTAAATATTCTCGTTAAATTGTGACTTTTTCTGAGGAAAATGTTGCTATTGGTCATTTGTGGTGGAGTCCTTTACTTAAGCAAAAGTTTTAACACCACCCTTTAAAATGAAAAAAAAAAAAATAATATCAATAAAATGTTCCATATTACAACTTAAAAATCAGCTCAGTTCATTAGATTAGAACAGGGTAAAATAGATCCTCAAATGATTTTCTAATCAATTAATTGACTCATCATTTTGAATCTAGTATTGGATACTCTATAGCAAAGCATTGCAAAGCCTTCAAACGTGTGAAATCTTTATTTGACAATCAATTTAGTCGGTAAAGCTGACAAACTATAGCTTAAAACTTCTAACATTTAAGTTAAAGTATTAGGTAGCTTCACTGCTGGTTAACATGGAATTAAAACTGATCATACAAATCATTCATCCACATTTTTTTTTTTCATTCACAGGCTAACTGTGAGCGAACAAGTGCCACAACCCTCAGCGTGATGTCCAGGCGTCCAACACCTCCCATCCAGCCCCACATCACTTCCAACAGTATGTACTCTGACGTTTGAGAGACTCAATACAATACTCTAATACTTTTATATAGTACATGTATAGTGTAATTAAATCTGTTAAGTTAAAAAGAATATTGGACCTCTTCCTAACAAGAATAATAATTCTTCCCAATAACTTTTCATAAGGGGTTTATAATATGTAATTACCGTCGTAAATAATGCATAAATTAATTGATAATGCCTTATAGATCAATTATAACTCAATCAAACAATCATAATATAAACAACAGTTTATTACTCTTTATTAATGACTTGCTAAGGTTTATAATGGGAAACTTAGTGAAAATTATTTAACATTAAGTAGATTATTCACAATGTGGCAACGCAAAGTTCATTAGTTTGAATTATGTCCAAATAAAAGATGAATTCTTAGAGACGTTTCCTGTGAACTCTGCAGGTGAAATGAGGACTCTGCAGAGTCTCAACGCCCAGCAGAAAGCGATGATAAATCTCATCGAGGCCAACTTCAGTCAGACGGTTCAGTACCTGAACCGGGAGCGAGACATCTCTGTCAGGGACCGAGACAAACACCATCAGGACGCCATCCTCCTCCGCAGGGAGAACACCATGATGAAGGAGCAGCTCACCGCCTACACCAGGTACAGTCTGTCTGCTCTGTGATCATCAACTGGAAATATTACAATTTTACTCATTTTGAGTTTTTTTGTTTGTTTTTTTTAAACCAGGAAGTGCAAAGAGGACTTTGCGCATTCTTTGGACGGGATCCAAACGGTGACAAGGGATTTCCTGAGCAGGATCAATAACCTGTTTCCCCACCAGCTGACCTTCCACCTCACCTGTGACAGCCAGAAAGAGCAAATGGAGAAGATAAGAAACAGCTGCACAAACCTCTCCAGAGATGTCGAAAACAAGTTCCAGCTGTATTTAGACAAAGTGGGCGACAAGGTGAGTGCAAAATATTCTGGGTTTCTCTGGGTTGGTTTAATTGTTTAAAATGACACATGGACGTACCCAGGAATGTGTCCAGGGATATTATCGGTTGGATGAAATACTTGGATCCCGCATTTAAATTACAGTACAATGCACTTAAAGTGTCAACTAAAAGTGCTACCTCTGCCGGTATTTTTCAGACTCTAGTCTCCGTATTGTGTAATATTGACAGTTTAACTTCATTAGGCTCTGATTATTCAAATGAGAGTGATCAGCTTAGAGGGAAAATTTCTCTTTGATCGGTGGCATCTGTGATGTTGACAGGAGGACTAAACTAGACCCGGCCCTTTTGAAAGGGGTTACAACTCAAAGATTTTGAAGTCACAAGCGAAATCTTACAGTATTTTATGTTTTATAAATACATTCTGTTTTGTTTTTAAATTTAACCTCTTTGAAAACTCAAGCAGTCAATAACTTGCATTTTAAATCTATTGGGCTTAAAGTAAGACTTGCTAAAACAAAGTACCTCGTACAAGTACACGTACATGTACTGAGAAAATACTCATTGCACTTTGCACCACGCTTATTTAAACTCCCCATAAATGTGGTGGAATTTGCCAAGAACCAAATGGATGGGAAGCCAGTTTCTCAGGGGAGGAAGTCTACAAGCTGCTTCATTCATGATAAATGCAGCTAAAGAGACAGTTGTCGTCTGAGAAGAATTGAAGGTCAAAGCATAGGTGACGAGTGTCACGCTGCTAATGGAGCAGCGCTGTGCAGGACAGCAAAAACAGACCAATATTTATGGCAGACACCCTCCAGAAACAAGGGCCAAAAACATTTACTTTGTATCCTCACAGTGCATGTTAACATTTTTTCTGTCATTTTCACATACGGCATAATTTCTAGCACAACTGCTTCATTGACAAATTAATCAGACCTCCGTCCCCTTCTTTGTCAGAAATAAGGTGGTTCTCGTCAAATTTAGTTACTTTTTTATTGTTCTAAATCCATCATTATTAATCATCATTAACTTTAATAAAGATAACTATATTACACAGGCCAATGGTGCATACTGCATCTTTTACGACTTAAACTAAGAATACCTACAAAATAGAAATAAAAGACTGCCACACGGTTCATGTCCATTATTGATTAACCTCCGATTAATTTTCCAGATTTTTAATTGTTGCTCTTTAAAAGGGTCAGAAAATAGAGAAAGATCACGTTACGAGATCACGTTAGAGAATAAGATCATATTTTGAATATTTTATTTTTTTCAAATTTATAGGCTACCTGTCCAGAAGTGTCATTGCACAATTATATGCTCTTATTGTACGCAATAGAAGGCAATTCAGCTGTACCACATATTCAACCTTTGCAACAAATAACGGCCAATCTGAATTAAAATGATTGGCTTAATAACTGTAAAAGTTTACGACTGAGCTCTTATTCACATTCCTCCATTTAATTGTTAATTAAATGTGTTAAATGTTGCAGGTGTAGTTTCTCTGATGAGTCTAAATGTAAAGTACAGTAAGTACAATGAGTTTTGGCAACTGTGCTCACAATTTCTCTAATTTGTGTTGGAAATCAGACCAAAATGCTTTACTTCAGAAACTTATTGGTAAAACATCCATCTTTAAACATAACTTAGTCTTTTAACTCATGAACCAGTGACTGACAATTTACTTAACATGAGAAACATATGGAACCTGATCTTCTTTCATTGTGTGGCTACAATCATTTACGTTCAGACGTTAATCTATGTGAGTTTTAGCCCTTAGGGAGACATTCAATAGAGATTTGCTTCCTACGTCAACTATACAGCGTATGTTCCATTGTCAAAGTAAGGAAAACGCACATTAGCAAACAGGGAATCGAAAACAGGTCTAATCGCGTTAAGGCACCATCTGGAAATGCAATCGGTACAGTAAAGTATTACACCCCAGGTTCATCATTTCTGACTCTGCCTTTCTACTGCTGTCTGCCATAGCACACGAGCGTGGAACAGAAAATATCTTTAAAACAAACAAACAAACAAAAAAACATCTTCTTCATCCAGGTGGCCTATATCCAAGCTCAGTCCAGCCGTCTGGAGGTGCAAAACACGCATCTGAACTCTGATCTCCAGCAGTGTGAACGCACTCGCAGTGAGGCGGCAGCCGAGGCCGCCAAGCAGCTGCAGCTCAACCAGAAGACTCACGACGACCAGGTAGGTTTGTGCACAGATGTGTGTGTGCAGGTGGGAAATGGAAATAATTATTTCTGAACATCTCTCACATGCATATTTTGTTCAGGTGGAGAAATTGCTGATTGAGCAGAACCGGCTGAGAGAACAGAAGAAGCTGCAGGAGGACAGTTTAGCACTGAAAGAGAAGGAACTTCAGCTCCTCCAGCGAATGGTACCTGCTCAGCCTAAGGTAAAATTTGGCCCAGCCGTCCACACTGAGCAGATACACCAGCATGAGAGCAAATTAAATAGGCTTATTTTGTGCTGTTCACTTGGAATTCAAAATGCCGGCACGGGTGAGAATTCCTTGTTTAACCTTCAAGTCACTATTGCTCTCAAAATCCCTCCGGCTAAATATCCATGAATACCATCCGATTTGGTCTACAGTTAATATGGACAGCAGTGCACACTTAAGGTAGTGTGGAGTGGAAAGAAGACAAAGGAATTTGAGAGCAGTAGGAATGATGGACAGGCAAGATATGGAAGGGAAAGCCATTTTTCAAGGAGTAATTAGAAGTTAACAAAACACCCGATTTCAAACATTTCTTCATGTACCGTGTAGCTGCTCGCGCACAGTCAAAGCTGCCAATGTCTGTGTATGATGTTAAATGATACTTAAGGAATTTAACGTCTTTTCCAGTTTGGTTCTGCTAAACTTACTGGCCAGCAGACGGTTCCACAGCAGAGCGGACAGACTGCAGCTAAGTGGCCCTCCATCGGAGTGCCCGGTATTAGCAGAACTCCAACGGTGAGTGTCCGCAGTGCTCTGAGCTGAACGCATCAGCGTGCTCACATGTTCGTCATGTAGAATGTGTAGACGTTAACTACAGCCTAGAACTAAAGATAGGGCCAATTCAATCCAACCGCTGGTGCCTTCAGGTCAAATTTTATAGACATCTTTTTGTAATGGTGGTCAATACAATCTATGCTTTTTTTTTTTTTTTTTGTTTGCTTGTTTTTTTAACTGAATTTTTCACAATACTTGAAGTGGCCACTGGTCAAATTTGGAGAAGGGACTAATCAGTGCTGTTGTATCTGAGACTATGTGATGCATTCGTGGTCTAACGTTTACCATAATCAATATCAGTTTAAAATGGACCTAATCATGGCTGGATAAAAAGTCAGAGCTATCTATGTAACAATCCCATAGTCTCTGATGCTACAATCCTCATGTTTTATCTTCCAGGTGAGATGAAATGAGCCAGCAGAGTGCCACCAGTAGTCCACAACAGTGAACATTTTGCATTTAAGGAATATTCAAAGGACGTGTATATACCTCCGAATCTTCAGGACAACCTGTAAATACTCTTCATTACTTATTCTTGATCTGTGCATGCTTTATTTAGCGACTTGGAATAAACGATTCATATGTTTTACTGAATTGCAAAAATTTGCTGTGAAATTTCTTTGCTGTCTATCGATTTATATCTGAAAAATATCCATGACATTATGTAAATATTTTTATTGTTATGGTTACTACACAAACCTCGCCTTCCTTTACCATGGTAATTAAAATATAATTATAAAACCGAAACTGACTCACTGCTTCTTTTGTCCCTCTGCCATTAAAATAGAACACGACACTTTTTTGGCAGCAGCTGCGCACTTGTTTGCTTTAAAAAGAATTTTCCTAAAATAACCTTGTTTATGGTTCCTAATGATTTACACATCCTAATGTGTACTGCAGTCCGGATGTCAATACTTCCAATAACCAACTCATAAACACCTCTGCACGTCTCCGGTCACTAACAGTCCTGAACATTCAGTGTTGGAGTTGTCCATTAATTGCCCTTTTTATGGTTTATTTTACAAGTACAGTATAGTAGCTTTTTTATGCACTGCTCATTTACTACTTCCTCTTCCTTTCTTGGGCGCAGGGCAATGAGCACTTGAAGTAGCATTGCTGGAAACAATGACAGTACTCTGTATTTTGTTTGAACTTTTTATGACTATTATGGATTCAGTTTGGTGATGGAGGAGATTGAAAAAATAGAATACATGTAAGTATATACAACAGGTTGTATAACCCGACATGTTCCATAAATGTCTTGTTGAGTCATGACAAATTGTTTAAAGAACGGAGAGTTTTCAGGAACACTGTTAACAATCTACATCGCAACAGCTTTATTTCACCATTATTACTGAGATCAAGATGGTGTTTTTTAACTCACAGTTCACAGTTCACAGTTCCTGAGAATTCATGAGCTTGAACTTTTAGACTAGCTTGTTTCAGACATAGAAAAAGAAAATCACGCCATCATTTAAATACACACATATTTGAGATTCCTTTGGTGTTGTAAAAGAAATCTCATGGAGATTAATTTCTGGGATTTAATTCCCAGGTTCAGTGCACCGCAGGATGTGAATGTAACAGGTGAGTGAGTCGGCCACATGTCCTCAGGAAATCCTTTGTTTAACCTGAAGTGTTTTTTGATCCCATGAAAACGCCCTAACTTTAAGTCAGACTGGCGTGGCACAGCACTGAGGTGGATGGACTCGGATGCATCAACCATTACTCATAAGTACAGGAAACTGATAGATGCAAAGTTGAAGTACCACTCATTAGTCAACTTTAAGCTAAATCATCCATCTGTTAATGACTCTGGTCCAGACAGACACTGCTTTCAAAACCTGAGTAATCTTCTACTGGTATTCATCTTCTCCAGAGGATAAAACCTTGTGACTTTTTGAGCCTCCAGGTTTTCATCCAGTGCCACTGTGAGGGTGACACGTTTTATTATGTTTAGTTAAAAGCTAACATTTAATATAAGCGTGTATTAATTAACATTAGTTAATGCACTCATAAGCATTTATTAAACTAAATTAAGGTGTCAATAATGTGTAACTTACTAGCAGTCCTCATGTTAACTGGTACTTAATCAATAGTTTTAGTTAACACAGTAATGGCTATTGACTAATTAAAGCATTTTGACACAGACAGCCACCTAACCATAATAAAACATTCATTAGCCTGAATTTAGCATTTATTAATGCTCTTTGTGACCCTTATTGTAAAGTTGAAAACATGTATCCCAAAATGACACTTAATAGAGTGGATTTAAATTATTCAATAATGCATGACAAAGTACCTTAGTTAACACAAAGACCATTAGTGAATTGTTAGTAAGCACATTAACTGTTAGTAAATGCTTATTAGTAACAAAGTAAACTCTTTGCCATGAATTGCCACAATTCACTTTTTTAACTTAAATACTTATGTCTTTAGTGTCGCCAACGAAAAATTATTTTTTTCATATATCCAGTCTAAACATCTGGTAGATTTACATAGTGCCTTCATGTGAAGTCTTGAAATTATATTTTTTAAGCTTTTTTTTTTTTTTATCTGTTTTAGTATTTTTATATGCTCTTGTGTTTCTTTTCATTTTTTTTTTTTTTAGGTCTTTCTTAAAACTTTTTACCAAGTTAAAGGTTGATAGGATCCATCCTCTGGGGGTATTTATTATCTCTGCTGCCATGTCAGCACTTTTGTAAGATATTTCAGTCAGATCCAAAGCGGTGGACTGATCTGTCAAAACAAGTTTATTTTCTCTCAAAGTAAAGTGGCAAAAAAGTAAACACCCAAAAGACACCATACACAGGCACTACTTCAAAGAAAAACCAGGATCCAAAAAATGTACTGCCTGTACTCACTCTGACAGCAAGTCCCCTTTTTAGATTAAACATCAGCCATGTTGTAATTAATCAGGGGGAACATAAAAAGAGGACAAAAAAGGCTGACAGAGCAGCACGGAAAGAGGAAAGGTCAGGTAACAGAGACGGGGAGAGAAAGAAAAAAGCGGAGGACACAGACAGGGAGTGCTGGTGTGCAGTGGGGTGAATGTCGTCATAGACTTGGAGAGCAGAGACTAACTGCGGAAGAAGGGTTAGGAGTTCAACAAGGAAACATAAATATTTGATCGAGGCCAGATTGACAGGGGAACAAAAGGCACAGAGAGCATCGCCTGGAAAATATTCTTTTCCCACAGAGTAGAGAGGAGGGCCGGGTCATTCTATGCTTCTTTACGTACTGTATGTGAATGATGTTGTGCTTTATGGACAGAACTGGAATCAAATTGTAAGTTAAAATATAAGAAATGAGAGTACAGGACATACACTACTGTGCCAGCAGAAATTAAACCTCACCAAAGGCAAGGGTTATTTTATCTTTGAGTAAAACAAACTTTCATGTGATGAGGGCATTATGAATATAGGTGGGTAGAGATGCCAAGAAAATCCTTGCAATAGTGAATTCAGTTGCAACTGGTGTGCATCTGCTAAAGCCTTGTAAAATTCTAATTAGGGATAATAATCATGGAATCTATCTTGGGTTTTCAGCCTAGATTTTGTTTTTTCTTTTTAGTTTTCAGTTTCTCTCTCGTGCTACTTGCACAGCACCAACAGTAAAAACATAAAGTTGGTGAGCAGCTAGTGAATATTCAGCAGTTATGGAGACAGATATTTCCTTCGTTTAGTGATCTAAAACAAGAGCAAAGAGGGGTTTTTTAACTTAAATTTGTAAGAAATACATTAACAATACTAAAACTAACACATTTTTCGTAATTTTAATTTGACAACAGATTACTGTTAATTTTAATTGTTTTTGTTCATTCAAGATTTGTTCCATGGTATGTTTGATTCATGAATTGGTATCCTAAACATTAATTCAATTAAATCCCATTTATTCCACATTAAAGATCCTTCCAACATGTATTGTGTATGAAATATCTTTTCTAAAACAGCTAAATAGACTTAACACATTAGGCTAGCTAATTATATAACAACGATTCTTATTAAAACGGACAAAAGGGTCATTAGTTATTGCAGAAGTTTTAGGTGAAAATTCATGAATATTACATTCAGAAAAGAAAACACACACACAAACATACACACAGAGGTACAGCTGAAATCGTACCTACCGACAAATACCAAAGTTTTATTGCCCTGCAGTACAAGTAAACATCCCATCTCTGAGTCCATCAGGTTGCAGAGGTCTGCGGTTTGCCTTATTTCAAATGATTTAGGCTCCGGAAACTCAAACAATTGCTGGCACATATGATCTCTGAGACACCTGTCATCAAAGTAAAACCATTTCATTCCAGAAAAACAAACATTTTTGTCTCTGAGGAGCGGATGGACCCGGCAGCTGAGAGCATGAATTTAATTTTTTTACTGATGATGCACCTTGAAGCTTGGCCCACTGCTCAGGCTGTGGCGTCACAGCTACTCTGGGACCTGACAAGAGTGCACCATTCCTCTTGTGTAGGCTGATATTACGTATATTACTCATCTATTTTCCTATGCAGAAGTCTTTGAAAATGATGTCCAGGATCTCCTCTGCTCCGACCCGTCCAGTGATCCGGCCAAGGCTGGTGAGAGCCAACCGGACACCCTCGGCTGCTAGAGCCAGGTCCATGTCCCGGTACCGCTGGTACTGAGCCAGGGCCACAAAACACTGCTGCAGATGGGCCCTGTGGCGGGCCTGGGTCAGGGTAGGGGCACAGGACAGAGGGTCGCCACACCTAGAGAGGAAGTGTGAGAACAAAATGAAGCAGAGCAATCAACAGTCGTCATTCTGTGCTTTATTTCGATATGTAATTGTTAACACAACATAACATTTAGAGCTGCAGCAACTCACAGATTCTTGACACTCCTGTGCAGCACTGCCAGGAAGTCCTGTAGACCTTCGTTGGTGTGACAAGAGATCAGACAAACAGGAGGGAGTCCAGAGACCTGCTTCAGCTCTCTGTCCAGCTTCTGTCTCTGCTCCTTAGGCAACAGGTCCGTTTTATTCAGCACCACGAGAGTCCTGTCTGCAGAAAATACTGTGGTAAGCAAGAAAGAAAAGACGTTGATCAATACCAATGACTCATTTATTACTTCTTCAGGCAGAGAGCTATATGTGATTTCTCTGCCTATCATGCCTGTGCACTCTGGATTTCTGCTCAATTCCCCTCATAGGCACTTGAACGCTTCCAAGCTGTTCAGTAACCTAAGATGGAGCAAGATGATTACAATTGGTGTAAAATTCTCAAACTGAAAATGAAACTGAGAGTTTTAATTTGAATGTATAGTCAATGTAACAACATCTTAAAAAGCTGTTTTATATTTTACCATGCAGTGCCTTTAAAACATAACTGCAAACATCGCTGACAGTACAGGTATAATGAGGCAGATGAGGGCTTGATGTATTACTTGTCTCAGGCTGCTTCTGGGTGGGAAGGACACTCCTGAGGTGTCTCTGAAGGACATCTGCAGCTTGCTGTGCATCAGAGAGGAGATGAGCACAGTCCACAACCACCATAGTCAGATCTGCCTGCTCCAATCTGAAAAAAAGCATCACGTAAATAATAAACAATAAACACCACGACCCAAAATTAGGACTGGAAATCTGTTGTTATGGCCTGCATGAGACCACATGAAAACAGAAAAAGGATTTTGAAAAAATTAAATTAAATGAGATAATATAGAACAGTTTTATGTTCTTGGCCATCACATCCACACCAATAATCATTACAAGTACGGTTTACTCCCGCTAACGATCTGGTTCTAAAGATGACACTATTTGTCAGTTTGTTGGTTCTTCAATTTGACCAGGTTGAAATATTTTAGCAACTAGTCGATGGAATGTCACTAAATTTGGTGCACCAGGATAAACTGTCAAAACTTTGGTGATCTCCTGACTTTTATTGTAGCGTGATCATGTGGTCAAAATTTGTTTGTTTAATATGTTGGTTCAAGAACAACTAAACTAATGACATTACATTACAGGTAAAAAATAAATGTTAAACTAAGATGGTAAAAAAAGGCAAATAAATATTATACCTGTTAAAATCAATATGTTTTGATCCTGAGGTGCTAAAAGTGCACAACACTTCTGCACAACATTTACAATCCTTGCAGATTATGAAAAAACTTGGTGTTTTCACTAACAGACTGGCTTCGGCAGATTTTTTTATGACGAATGAAATACTGGCGATCACACATTTGACAGCTGTGCCAGATGAGCAGTCACAGACTACACGGCTCCAGCTGAACTCACCAAACTGTCATGAAAACACTCGCTCTGGATGGTAGGCTGTCCCCAGCTGAGTTGCTGACCGTGTAAACTAGCATGCAGCACCCAGAGTCCACTTTGGAACATCATACATGGTTAACATGCTCTGATTCATGTTGGATGGAGTGTGTTCTCTTCATACACTGATTTGAGTCTGTACCCCACACATTTACAGAATTCTGTGCTGTCCTCACATTAAGGAACTTTGAGCCGAGACCTGGAGTCTCAGAAAACATTATGGTATGCACCACAGACAAATAAAGAATAACTGTGATGGTAATTTTAATCACTGTACAAAAGGAATGGTATTCATTTTAAATACTCTATACACTCCCACACTTTGGTTTTACAGTGAGGTAGCAGCAGCAGCGGATGCTTGTACTCACCACATCCTTCCTGTAGGGACCCAGGTCACAAGCCTCTGACATGCTCTCTGCACAGAAAAGTTCCTTACTGAACACAAAATGCCCACCCTTCCTATAGAGCCATCAGACCGCCAAAATAACTTAAACAAACAACCGAGCAATTACAGACTGTTTGCTCTGAAAGTTGTATTTTTGTTGTCACGTCTTCATCTGACTATATATGTTTTGACCAGACTTTTCGGCAGTATACTATGAATCACCAAAAAGTCTGGAGCCGTACTTTCTAAATACAGAGTTATATAATGAGGCTGTATTGAAAAGCTGTGGTGAGTTGCCTTAAATCTTCTACCACTTTAAAACTTTCACTGGTAATTGTCTCAATATGGATGCAGTGATTTAAGACCTTTCGACCTGCTGCATCAGGTCCTTCAACCCCCTGCCAAGAAAACAACTACTTTAATTTCTCTTTGCTGGCATGAAAGCGGTCACATTTCATGCTGAATATCTGCTGAATTCCCAAAAGGTTAAGTTGACCTAAATCATTGCTTTACTTCTAGCGCTGTTCCATTTCATACTATCAAAAAAAAAAAAAAAAAAAAAAAAAAAAAAAAAAAAAAAAAAAAATCACACAAAGCACAGAGACTGAAGACTTTATCAATAAATCAATAATCGGGGGGGAGGGAGGGAAGTGCTGCTGATCTCTGAGAACAAAACTACTGTATGTGATAAAAACATGTCCCTGTGTATGTGTATAAAAGCTGATTAATACTGTGTGTGCCCGTTCTTCTGGTTGTCAATTGCCTGCGTCTATATGATGGAGGAGTGTTGACGGTGTGCAACAGGAGCTTCTATTCTTCCCTGTTGTAAACAGTGGAAGCAGCCGTCAGTTAATGGCCATATATGCCCATGAATAACAGCACGCATCATGAAGAATGTCCTATTGGAAAAGACTCCAAAATGAGGAAAGGAGCCTCTTCATTATGCAACCTCCTGACTGTGTTTTTCCGATGTATTTATAACTGTGGCTCAGCAATAATATAAACTCTGGTGGTTACACAGACATTACAAAAATATTGGCTGTTGTACAGTGGAAAAACAGTGACTAATTTCTTCCTTTCTTTGTGTTCAGGTGCATGTTCCATGGAGCCAACTGTAATTTGTTGAGCGCTTTATTACACAAGTGAACCGTTGATGGAGCAGCAATCTAACATGTACTCCGCATGTATTATCCTGTAGCTGAAACCAAATTTACCAAAAACCAGCATTCATTTCTCAGGATTTTTGGTTTCAGTCATCAGAATTTTATAGGCCTCAGAACTATTTAGAAGAAGTGTTTCTTTTGTTTAAACACTCACAGAGGGCCTGGTGGATGATGTCCTAAATGTTTTTTAAAATTTTTTATTTCATTCCTTACCTTTCCCGGGCTCGGCGGACCCCTTCTCTCTCCACCAGGTCTCGGCTCTCTCTGAGGCCAGCCGTGTCAATCAAGAGGACCGGGAATCCACCGATGTCCAATGCCGTCTCTACTATGTCCCTAGTGGTGCCAGCAATGGGAGACACAATGGCTGCAGGTCTTTGGCCTGGATGTAAAGAGGTTAAAGGTTGGCAACCAGTGTATTATTACTGTTCTTATTGTCAACAAACCACCAAAAAATTAACAATGTCTACAAGCTCTCCAAAAAAGTTAAGATGATGTGAAAAATGTAAAAAAAAAAAAAACCAGAATGCAATGATTTGCAAATCTCATAAAGCCATATTTTATTCACAAGAATATACAATGTTAATAGTGTTAATAGAACATAGTCAACATATCAGATGTTGAAAGTGAGACATTTTCAGATTCAGATTCAGATTCAGAATACTTTATTTATCGCCGAGGGAAATTGTTAACCACCATGTTGTTTACCATTTTATTAAAATATTAACAACAATATTTTGAATTTAATACCAGGAACACATCTCAAAAAAGTTGGGACAGGGGCAACAAAATGCTAGAAAAGTAAGTGGTACAACTAAAAAAAACAGCTGGAGGAGCATTTTGCAACTCATTTGGTTAATTGGCAACAGGTCAGTAACATGACTGGGTATAAAAAGAGCATTTTAGAAAAGCAGAGTCTCTCAAAAGTAAAGATGGGCAGAGGTTCACCAATCTGTAAAAAACTGTGTCTTAAAATTGTGAAGCAATTTTAGAAAAATGGTCCTCAATGTAAAAGACTTTGAATATCCTGCCATCTATGCCTGTGAAGGTTCTCAGTCATCCAGGCCATTTTAATCTCGGAGTGTTTAGTAAGAAGCAACTGGACTTCTTATCATGTTTGAAGACGTTTCGCCTCTCATCCGAAAGGCTTCTTCAGTTCTGAGGGTCAGTGTGGGAAACCCAGGTATTTAACCCAGAGTGCGGATGTGGTTGAAAGCACCCAGCCTGGGGGGCGATCCTCTGGCTAGGCATCATGTGAGTACTTAAGGTCACATGAGCCCAGGTGTGTTTATGTGTCGAGTGAAATCCTCCAATTCTTGAGATTTGATTTTGACCCATGTGTCATCCACATATCCAGTTGTTTCCTACTAAACACTCCAAGATCCTGCCATCTACAGTACATAATATCATCAAAAGATTCAAAGAATCTGATGAAATCTCTGTGTGCAAATGACAAGGCCGAAGGTCAATATTGGATGCTCGTGATCTTCGGGCCTTCAGGCGGCACTGCATTAAAAACTGGTATAATTCTGTACTGGAAATCACTACATGGGCTCAGGAACACTTCCAGAAATCCTTGTCTGTGGACAGTTAGAAGTTAAAACTATATCATGCAAAGGATAAACCATATGTGAACACGATCCAGAAACACCGGTGTCTTCTCTGGGCTAAAGGTTTAAAAAATTTAAAAACTTAAAATTAAAAAATGGAGTGAAGAGAAATAGAACTGCCTGCAGTCCAGACCTTTCACCAATTGAAAAAATTTGGCACATCGTGAAACGAAAAATCCGGCAAAGTAGACCCAGGATTGTTGAGATACAGAATCCTACATCAGACAAGAATGGGACACTATTCCTCTACCAAAACTCGAGCCAGTGGTCTCCTCACTTCCCAGATGTTTACAGACTTTTGTTAAAAGAAGAAGGGATGCTACACAATAGGATATATACTGTATATATAC
>KV751319.1:4314645-4349916 GCA_001698575.1 Mola mola
ATATATACATGCATTGTATTTATATAAATATATATATATATGAGACATAAATCTGAATTTATCCCACCTCGTATAACAATGCCAGCTCATTATTATTTGTCTGTGCGGGCTGGGTGTAGGTTCGGGTCATGAGGAAGACTAATCAGATAGGGAAACAGTAACTGGATCTAATCTGAAGTTTGATACATCACCTATTATTCTTGATAGGAAGCTGTGAGGGGAACTTGTTTACATGAAGTGATTTTTAGTGATTTAAGGATACAATCTCCTAAAAAAATACAACCTCATAGCATAAATAACAAGGGTTTCATTGGGTTAACACAAAAAATAGAACTGAACTTACTTAGATGACCTTATCAAAAGTTAGAAATCAGCAGCAGTTTACTGCAGATTGCCAATTCGATACTGTTTTTGAATCAAAAATAGCAGTGAAATCTGTATCAGCCAAAATATTCTAATCCATGGTTGCGAAGGACAGGGCCTGTTGTAATGTTCACAGAAGATGGGTTGTGGTGATCTAATGCAATGCAATCAAAGGTCACTATTATTATTATAATGGATCACAGATTAGATTTTTTTTTTTAAGTAAAGGAAAAGTATTTCTCTCACTTTCTGTGCTTGGAGGACAGCATTTGCATTTGAATGAATAATGCACATTTCACTAAATTTTTGTGAGTCCATGCTGTTTGTGGTTTGACAGATGTCATCTTCCCCTCCAAAACCATGGCATCATTCTAACATTAATCCCTTCATGATGTGTGTGTTGGCTTATTTAAACTTTACATAGTGTGTTCAGCAAGCTGCTTTTCCCTGCATTAGTGGCTCCTGCGATGACCACCTGTACGCCGCTGCGCAGCCGCTCTCCCCTCCTCTCATCCTTCAGGTGTCGCTCCAGATCTGCCAGCAGCTCACTCAGAGATCGGTCCACTGTGCAGGGGGGAGATAAAGACAGAGGGGAGGACGTGACGAAACATTTTGCGTTCAATTTCACTTTCTTGACCTTGTAAAAGGAATTTCTGGGCTTTGAAGGAATAAAAGTATGCGCTCCGACGGCCATCGCCTGGAGGAAAAATGGGTCACAGACTGGTCTCTTTCCACACGTGACTAAAACGGATATTTACAATAGAATGCATCAACAACATTTTCCTTAGGGTGAAAAATTAAAAATTCCGCAGAATCTTGATAGACTTGAGCACATTAATTTATCCAACTTATATATAAAACTAGGCGAGCAGGGTGAAGTATTTATGACAGGTTTTCTATATTTGGAAACAAGTCTATTATTACCTGCCACTCTGAGGCGTGAGCCCACATTCTGTGCGGCACAAAACAAACAGTAGTTCCCAGGCTTTAGTGTGGTGAAACCTCACAACATCTGAAGCTTCTAAAGAGCTTTGTCAGTTCCAGACAGCAGGCGACAGACTCAGGGGAGACATCCCTCATGCACACACGCTAACGCGCCTTCACCCTGTCACCTACTGTGAGAATAGGAAAGCTGGGCACAGAGAAAACAGTTTGTAAGTATGTCGCTGCTGACAGCACTATTCTTGTGAGTGTCGCAGGTAGGGCTTTGAAGGCAAGACGAATGTCTCTACTGTCCCCCTGGCCTTCTCTTCATACTTCCTAAAGGAAATTGTCATGTGGGTAGTTGCCTTTGCCCTCTCCTGCTGAGCGGCAAACACACACGACGGCCGGTTGAAGATCCAAACAGGAAAGGCAGCCGGATTCCTTTCTTCTCACAGAGAAACAGAGTCTTCTGGCCCCCTCTCTTCTCACTCTGAAAGCCAAAGGAATGATTTTCTGCTCTTTTTCCACTGCGAACAGAATAAAGCATCTACGTACCCTGGTTTAAGACTCCATCCTCGATGAGCTCATTTTCGCTGAAGTCTATGAAGGCCTCAACGTGAGCCAGACACTGTGCAGCACACAGTGGAGAAAAGGGAAGAAGTCTAAATCAGTTTGACCTGTTAATTAATACTCTGGACCCAATTAAACCATCAAAATTTGAAGGGTCTCAACAATTAACCTTACTGTTTTTTCTATTTATACTGTAGATTTAATTTTTTAAGCATTGAAAGATGACCTGTCATCACCGCAATAAAGCTGCTAACATCCAGTTTGTCTTGCTGGACCAGAAGCAACTAAGATGCATTTCCTGTGATGTCTCTGTAGCTTATAAAACTGCATATCTGTCAGAAGGAAGAAATAAAGTGTCCTAAAAATCCTAACATTACAAAACAAACAAGTAGAAAAAGAATAACCACCTAATACACTCTCAACTTTATGATGAACCACATGATGTTTAAAAAAAGGTCTTCACATTTTTAAAAAGTTTCGGCATCATTTCTTGATTTCTCATGGCACACATGTTTCACTTATTTGGTGAGGCTATTTTAATTTGGGTCTACACTTAACAAGCGTTTTCCCGTTAACTGTTGACTAAAAAATTTAAAAAAGAGTAAAAATTTCCAATCAAAATGACATTATCAAGTTATTTAAGTTTTCCTTTTACAGTGATCCTCAAATATGAAATCTCAGTCAAAACAATAAAAAAACAAAAGATGTAGTTTAGTGATGCGGTAAAAGTTATTATTGCAACAAGCAACTAAATGAGAACCGTCAATAAAATGACATTTTTGGAGGTTCTGATTTTGTGGAAAACACTTGGGACAATGTAAACACACAACTTAATAAAATTTAAAACAAAGGTGTGTAAAAAAGGTGCATTGTTAGTTTTAAGATAAGTGTATGTTGAAGGGGCTTAAACAAGTAAATATTTATTAATTATCTTAAATGTATGGCTAATTTCTCAATTATTGAACTGTTAATTAAGGGATGGTTAGTTTTATCTGCTCTGTTCCTTTTGTGACTGACTGAATTAAACTCAGGCTTTGATTTTTGTCCTTGACAGTGTTCCTCTATATATTTACACAGTGTACAGTATATACACAACATTCTATATAAACATGAGCCACATAACTTATGAAATGACATTGCTTTTTATAGCCGCTTTACTCATTTTAAATTGATGCAGTAAATGCAAAACCTCAGGGGAAAACCTCGCCACAGCTCAGATCGGAATCTTGATTGACATAGCGGAACATAGCTGCACAAAAACAGGAAGCATCAGACCCCCATACTTTAATCCATTCACAAAAGTGGGAAGCGAACGGTTAAAAAACTGCATTGTTTTGGTGTCAAATGACAGTTTGACCCTTAACACTATACACACGGTATACCTCTTATTAACAGGATTCTCAGAAAGCAGAGTCTAAAATAATGGCACATTTGAGTTCCCTCTGGAAACATCTTAAGGAAAGTGCCAACAAGCAGCTGGACAGGGTTTCTCCAGGGAGATCACCTGGACCGGTCAGTCAGATCTGGTGCCAGAGTGTTGAATAATCATTTGCATTCTCCAAAACAGCTCCCACTAAAGGAAGGGCTGGTTCGCCTCCATCCAGCTTGAAGTTGTCAACAGCGGTCACTGACCTGTGCCCGGCCGTTCCGTACTGACTCAAAATGATGCAAAGGGCAAACTCTTTCAGGATTAGATGTAATAAAGAGTCATGAACACGTATGTCACCATAATAAGATAATAATGCTGCATTTATGTAGCTCTAATGGTAAATTTCAATTATGATAGTTTTTAAAATTTTTTTCAAATACACTTATTCTTAAAAGTCTTTCAATAATATTATCTTATTTTACCATAGTAACTTTAAAATGACTTTTCTATTCTGAAAGGAGCAACTGTAATATACCAATTTCCCCATGAGATAAAAGTATATCAGATTGTGATTCTAAATAAGCATTAATTACCTTATCTAGAGGATTTAACATTAAACTAAAACAATACACTGAAGTCAGACGTATTTGGATGACTGCAAAGCAAACAATGTTGATATATTCTCCCAGAAGAAAATTTTAACTATGTGATGACACTTTTTGGACAGTTGACTCATGTATTAAAGTGGCGTAGGACAATTAAGTGTAGAGGTGGAAATCATGAATCTTTTTTTTCTGTTTAGTTCATAAACATCATACAATGGCTTCAACTTGAGGACCGGATGTCTTGATACCCAAATGGTTAAATTGCACACTGCATGACCTTGACCTTTGTTACTTGCCATACCTATCTTTCATTCCTCGTCATATCCAGTCTGCCTCTATATCCGCCAAACAAAATATTCTGGAATTCAGTTTAAACATCGTGTTTCTTCCTTCCTCCTTTAGTTTTTTTCAACTTCAAAACGGACACAGCTTTTTAACTCTTTACTCACGTTGGGAGAAAATAACAGAGGATGATGGATATACTGTATAAATAATGTATCTTTATTGTGTGCCTGACGTAAGAACAGACTCACAGCTGCTGCCAGTTGTTCCAACAATGACTAAAACATTAAATGCACTGGAGCGAAGAACAACAGCTCATTACCATATAGAAGGCACTATTTTGAAACTAATTGCTACAAGAAAGTGAAAAATCAAAAACTAGAGACATGCCTTAAATGCCTAATAACTGCTTTCCTCAGGAAAGTCAAAATTAACAGCTCAGCATTGTCTTTCAGCAGCATTGTCTCAGTTCTGGAGCCAAAACATGGCCAGATAACACAAAACACTTGTTTGTGTTCACAAAGGTTTTCAAAATACAACCAGAGAGCAGACCAGAGGAAATATTGTGGTCATTGACCTTCAGCCAAATATGTTATTAGGTAATAGTAATTCCCAGCAGTTCAGTGAATCAAATATTATGGCTGTAGAACTACAAATTGTACTAGGAAAAGGTGGAAGGACTATATATAGTGTATATATATGATAAATCTAAATATTACACCACAATCCCAATTGCTTTGAATTGTTGGGTTGGTTCAACAGAGTGCTAAGCAGAAAACTATTTTATCTTTTAATGTCAGTTTAGTTCACAGGCAAGTGTCAATTGATATATAGCTTCACAAATATTTGCTATCTTAACTCCAGGAGGGGTTTTTCCATTTATTTCTAATCCTGGCTACAGTGTACGATAATTATCTACATGTGTGATAGAGATCAGTAATTTGATTCTAAGTGTTCACATGTATACTCCAGCAACATGAAAACAGGAAGCCTCATATTTCCATATAATAATCAGCTGACTGTGTACTGTAAAAGCAGCTGCAGAGAAACAAAAAACATAAAAAAGCAAACATTGTTCAGGTAAGGAGCTACTATGAAGCCTGACCTACAACACAGTACAGACAGTCTTTTCAAAACAGTTTTTCTGGGAAATGCCACACGTGAATTTCTCTCTGGGGAGAAATTCAGGAGTTACTGCTGTCAAGCTAACTCAGAATGAGGCCAGCTGGATAGCTCAGTCTGTACACAGTGTAGTAAGGCAATGCATGCCATATCCTCTCCTCCTATTTCCCATTTTCTTTCATCCATCATTATGTGATAAAAAAAAAAAAAAAAAAGTCAAAAATCCAAAGATCCAAAAATCCAAAAATCAAGTTAGATACTGATTTGTGATGGGAAAAAAAATAATTTTGCTCTCAGTTAGTGCTATGACTCACCCTTAAAAACCATCAATCAACAGCAGGCAGATATTCCTGCATAAACATTCATGAGGGGATTTACACTGACCACTGATGGCTAAATGTGAGTGTGTTGAGGTCAGGATATGAGGTAGATCCTTGTTTACACATTTCTAAGTTGATTTAGGAATTACGAAAGGAAATTGTGCAACGTTGAGTGTGCGCAAAATATTTTTGTGCATACCTTTGTGTACACATATACTGAGCATGGATCCTATGCACTGACCTTATTATTACCTCCTCCAAGGAAATTATGTTTTTTTCAGCCTTTGTTACTTTATTTGTTTCATTTTTTTGGACATGGAGGTGCTCCGTATAAAAAGGACTGTAACCATCCCATTGTCCAAATACCTCCAAATCTAACTGTATGTCACACACCAGGTTGCCAACAACATGTACTCTTTTTCGCACCAAATGACCTCAACCTAAGCAAAAAAAAAATTCTAAAATTTAGGAATCCCCAGTTTAAAAACTAATACCACATTCTGGTAGAAAGCTGAGCTCACAGAAAAAAAATACTTTGAAAGGTCAAAAGATCGACGTCACCAAAGATGTTGGTGTATGTAAAAGGAGGATATGTTTTTAGAGAATTTGAAATGGTGGAGGTTTGCACTCTTTGAATGCCATCTAGTTATCATTATTGTATACAAGAAAACGGAATTTTTACACCATGTACATTCAGAAACTATGATCAGTAAAATTAGAAAGGACTGATTTGAGATCAGACTAATTACTTCAGTAATTACTTTAGTAATTAGTCTGGTCTCAGTTCCTGGCACACATTCTACACCTACGCCTTTATGCCCACAGCTCAAGTCCTGATTGAAACAATTATCGGCTGACCTACCTGTTTCAGTTTGTGGCTCCAGTTCTGATAGAGGCATCCGAGTTCTCCTGACATCTGCCTGAGAGCCTGTCTCCTCTGGGCCTCGGTCTCAGCATGAATAAGATCTCCAAGCCCCTCCACCTTAAATGATTGACATGTATGTTTTAACTGTAATGTCTACATACATTTTTTATCCCTATTTCTTGCACTAATGTTTTTATTCTACCTAACTGTTGGATCGAGATATTTTTCCCCATGAAGACGATGGAGGATATAGTTCAATGAACATGTGATGCACTGTGCAAGAGCTACATTATACTGGCAGTGCCCTTTCACAGTTGGGACCGCTATTTAAGTTCTTTTTGCGGTAAATCATACTGTATCATTGTTTATTACAATAAGATATTCTGAGCACAAGAAGCATTTTTGCTCCTTCATCAGGACTATAATCTTATTAAAGAGAAGTATGAACTATAAAAAAAACTCTTTTTAATAATATATATTTATATACTGTTATATGAGACAAGATATACAGGGAAGCTCCTTCCTAGCACTTTACTGCTTTTTTTTTAAAGCGCCATGTACACGAACCAGTATCATTGTTCAGGCATAAAAACTTAACTGCCCAATGAAACAAGTTTTCAAAAGGCAGAATATGTAAAAAGAGGAAATATTCATAGTTTACATTTCATGAACTTGAAGTCCCTGTTCATTTCAGGCCCTCTATATTCCTCATTTACCCAGTAAAATTGCTCTTGATATACAAATCTGCACTGACTTGTCTCATTTCTACATGCTCTTCTTGACCAACCTCTGTTAAACCCATTTTCCCCGCTTGAAAGGCTCTCCGCGTGAACTCCCCAGCTTCAGCAGGCCTCATGCCAGGCACGCTTCCTGAGAAAAACACACATGAGCACATATACAGCACGCTTGCAAACATAAAGACACGTATGAGGCACAAGGTGGGCGTGCATCATGCCCACGACATACGCACAAACAGAGGAAGATCAAACGCAGGGTCAATGTGTCACTCAGGGTTCACTGGGAATGAAAACACGTGCAAATGTGTGGGTTAAAAAGGTGACATTTTCATTGTTTTCACAACCATTTTTCAGGTCTCAACAGGGGGAGACAATAGAAAAATAACAAACCATTTGGAAAATGAGGGTCATGATCTGATATTTTACTATCCTTTTTATTGGCCATCTTGCCGACACTAGCTATGTTTACATGTGCAAAATTTCTTACTCGGATTAAAAATTTGAGGGATTGGAAATTCTGAATCCACTGTTTATATGGACACTAAATCGAATAAATCGATCATGACGTACGTATACATGCACCAGGCTTTACTTAGAATAACCGCATTTTGACATGCGCAGATTTGTCTGATTTTCTTGAAATAACCGCAGAAGAAGTAGTTGTATTTCCGCCCGTACTGTACACAAACGCCAATGTGGCTACACTTCGCACTTTTGCGTTTTTCCCTGCAATTTAAACTCTGCACTCTTAAAAAATGGACCTGCGTTAGGTTCTGAAAGCCCTACTTTTGTTTCTACTGTTCTCTGTGATCAGGCTACAGGGTCAGCAATACATTATGCTCCTGAATTACAGGAGGAGAGAGCGGGAGGACATGTGCGGCACACATGCGCAGTGAAGTTAAATTTACCCCGGATAGGAAGACTTGATCGGAATAAGTGCGTACATGGACGCGGTTTGGAATAAGGATCAGCATAAACCCACCCCTCTCGATCGGAATATAATTTAATTCCGAATGAGCCGGATCAGATCAGAATCTTCCAATTGATGTGTTTACATGAAGCATTTTTATTCCGATCAGCCCTTTATTCCGAATATTTGTGTCTATGTAAGCATGGCTAATGTGACTTCCTTTAATTTTCTTTGTAGAAAAAACAAAATTATGCAACACTGCAAAGCCTTTTTTTTTTTTTTAATCTAACCATTCCTAATAGTGGTAATCTTACATTACCTGGTGAATGGCTTTCCTTAAGGGCTCTGATTTATACAACACTGCCCCCTGAAGGCCAGCAGGAGAACTGCAGCACAGTACTACATGAGCATCAAAGTGGGATTGCCATGGCTGCCAAGGCAGATATTATAAATATCTTGAAAGAGGAACGCATGTGTCAGGTTTCCCTTTCAAGTGTCAGTAATGGAAAGCCACATGCCTCGACCATTTACTATTTTAGAATTCTTATGCAGGCTTATAGCTTTGGACTAATTTGAAGACACGTGACCTGAACAGCCTGTAAAATAATGCTGTATCACATGACACTGTGTGTTTGTGTATATTGACGCATTTGACAATTTATCACACTCATTATCATGTCAGTATGTTACCTAGAGCCTGTAACACAGCTGAAATGACAGCAGGCCCACCATGGATGTGGAACTCCACGCTGTCCTCTCCCGTGAAACTGTGCGGAGCTGATGACATGAACATATAACGAACAACAACAGGGAGATAAACGTTTAGTAATATCTTTGTTAACTAATGGATAAAAGAGCAGCTACAGTTTGTGAGTTAATCTGAATGGCAGCGAAAGTATTTCAGAACATTTGATACACGAGAATCGAGACTTAACACATTATTAAGCAACCGTGCAGTTACACCACTTTATACAAAGAGATAAATAAAGGCAGATAGATGACATGGTAGTGAAAGACAGAACGAGGCACTCACGGTAATGTGTGTCAGTATGGTTTGTGCCACAGTTATTTGAGGTTAATTTTTCCTGTCTCTGAATGTTTTGGTCCATTTAGTATTAAGAAAAGATCATGTTTTCCCTTTACACCTAAACACTTATTTTACAGCTATTATGTGATAACATTGATTTATATCCCCACTGTCTTATTTTATATTGTAACATACCTTACTATCCTTTGTAAGAGAAACGAAAGCAGCCATGGTGTTAAAAAAAACCTACTGCGCATCAGCATTAAAAATCACAGCAATGGCAATAAGAAAAAAAAATGAAAAGTGAATGTGGCGTGTGTGTTTCGTAAGAGAAACCTGGGAACCACAGAACAAGTCCTCGGTCCAGCACTTCCTTGGATTGAGGGTCTGTGATGCTACGTAACAAGGCGGTGCGGGGAGGAGGCAGACTACGCGCAAGCCTGGTCATACCCCTCAGAGCTGTAGCTGAGGCTGGGCCGCTGGTTCGTATCACTGCCACTCCACACCTGCCATGACCGGACGACAGTGCAAAGATGGTCTCAGCATCGGCCAATCCAAACGGGAGGCCATCGCAGGTGGACAGGAATCTGCAGGGTGGTGTTACTTTCCTGAGAAAAAGTACATATACATCATGAGCAACTCTCTATGTTGTTGCTTTGTCCACACATACATGTTTTACGTTAAGGCAAATTATTTCTGGGGTCCCAAAACTAAAAAAATAAACTGTAAATTTTAGTGAAAATGTAACTGAAATTTATATAAAAATTACTGTTAAATAATCAAAATAAAAGTGTACAGAAAATATAAAGTTTAACACTGTACTTACTCTACTGATTAAATGTGTGCCAAGACCATTATAATTATATTAAAATTATAAGAAATTTGTGGAAATTAAAATTTTCACTGAACGGTAAGACAGAGGCTTTTATATAAAGTTTTTATACTACTTTTTTTTTTTTAATCATTCAACTCCTAACATAACTTGTGCATTTATTAGCTATATATTTGATTGATCTGATGGACGGGTCCGTCTGGTGACAGTATACTCCACAGTACAGCAGCGTAGATGACATACTGTAATTGATGACACGATTTCAATAGCAAAATCTTACATTGATTGATAGAATCACCTCGCCAGGACATTAGACACAGACAACATGAGATTTTGGGAAAGTGCGACCTGAGAACAGAAAGAGAGGTTGGATTTTGGTAACAAACCTTCTCCTGAGCGCATGGGCAGCAGCTCTCCATATCCCCTGACACACAGATGACAGCATAACTGTTTTAAGACACTAATATCGTTACCAAACGTTTCATGTGCTCACTGTTTCTCCTGTGGAGGATTTCAGGAGCTGACATTTGGAAACGTTTTATAAAATAATTGGGTTCTCCTCATTCTACTTCAATCTGGTATCGGAGTAAACTGCATGTGTAACGATATCTGCCGACTATCGTTTAAAATATATTCTATGAAACCCAATCGCCACTTAAGTCGTCGCCTCACGTTTACATTTGTCACAATGACTGTTAGTGCCTTAGGTGATTGTGATTGGTCCTCCTGTCTCACAGAGACGGAATCCTATTTGTTATGGACCTGTCAGTCTATAGTAAATCCCGCCTACTGTGCGCCATTAAATACGGTCCGTGTAGCTACTGTTACTCCTCACCACTGACCGTGCAACTACTCTGAACTCCATCTATAATACTTAGCTAGAAAATTACATTATTTTTTTGGTCTGTCTTGTTGTTATTTGTATAAGCTAGCTCAGTCCAAGGGCTAGAGTTGTTGGTTACTATTACAATTGATTTTAACATTTTTTTTCCAACAACGATTACAATATTTTTCGCATTATTGTTAAGATAAGATAAGATAAGATGTACCTTTATTGATCCCCCTTTGGAGAAATTCAGGTTGACACAGCAGAACAGAGGTGAAAGTAGGATAAATAAAAAACTAAAATCCTAGAAATTATAGAATATGCTAAGTATTGTGTACACATGAAGAATGATCAAACAATAAAAATAATGACAAATTGTACGTTGATAAATAAAAATAAATAAATAAATGCAGCAAAGTGTCCGTTTCAATTGAAATAAGGCCCTTTTTATTTTCTTACTTTTGACTATCTTAATCTGTAAACACCTACACTTATTTCATATCCCGTATCCCATATCAGCTTAACAACAACAGAACAGCACCACTGTCTCTAAAATTCCCTATGAATTGAACCAAAACCTCTCTGAAAGTTTTGAAAAAAAATTATAACTACTATTATAACTGTTATGAAGGGTAGGGCTTTTATAATAGGTTGCATTGTTTTGTTTTGTTTTTTGCTTTTTGTTTTCCTTCAAGGCGTATCTAATTAATTGGCATTTGTATGTTATGTTTATTTTCACTGATTTAATGAATTTGTGTTAATGTAATTAATATGTTTTCAGTCTAATGTCAGTTGTTAGTAAGATAAATTCTGCATGGCCCACGTACATGCATATCGTAAAGTGGCACAAAGTAAAGGCTACATGTGCATGTGTGCAGCTCCTTACAGCTGTCAGCCCAGAGGCTGGTGAGTAAGCACAATTTCTGCCTAAAGAGGAGGTACTTCTGAGCTGTGAGCTCTACTAGGGGGAGGGCTGTCAGTGAGCCAGCCTGTCTGCAAGGTGTTACAGTGAAATACAGCATCCAGGCAGGCTGGCCAAAGAAATAGATTGCATACATGTCAAGGAGGCATGGCCTGAGGCCGAGGGAACAATCTTTAACCCAGGAGCTCAATTACTTATTGGCTCTGTGTGTGCATACAGCATGGGAGCCATCACCTCACAGCTGTTGAGGTCTATAAATACACAAACATTTGGTCTCCTGTGACCAAATAGACTGTTAATCAGGGCCAATGATGTAATAATATATATATATATATACACACACACACACACACGGACGCACACATATATATACTGTATGTAATAAACTGAGCGAATCTGCACCACCAGTGTTTGTTTTGAAGGATGGCCTTGAGCTTGGGTTTGCTTTGGCATAATTTGACTATTGTTTGGACAATTTAAAACATTGGTCAGTAAAGCTTGTTAATATTGATAGCATATAGTGAACTGACCAAGCAGGACTTTTTTAGAGAGCTAATGCATACTCAGGCACATATTGTATCCAGTGACGATACTTGTCCCTGAGTTGCACTAGAGTTTTAATCTATAAAAGCAGTTTTGCATGAATAAATAAGTCATAGTCTATTTACTCTTCCAGGACCAGATAGTGCATTCACACTAAGAGAGACAACAGACACTCTACCTGCATGGTGGCCAGCAGAAAGCAACTACCTGAGAACCATGTCACTCAAAAGACTGTGTTTAAATTAAGGATGAAACTCTTAACACCACAAGACATCAGAGCAGTGATTTGATCACATTCAAGGTCATAATTATAGTATATAATGGATGCATCCCCCTCCGATAATCAAATATGCCCAAAACATGTCAGTGCAGTATGGGGCAAAAAAACCCAAAACATTTTTGTTGGTGGAGGGCATGCAAACATGAAAAATAACTATTAGGTTATATTCTTAGAGCACATCTGTTTGGTCTTAATATCCTGAAGTTGGCTGTGCAAGAAGTGAGTTTGTGATTGCAGCCACCTGAGATGACCTTGTTCTGATGAAGGAATTACTAATCTGGGATCATAAAATCACCCACTGTTATAATTGTAATAATTGTTGAAGTGTGTGTGACCCAACCCCCCCTCTCTTTGTCCCTCCTCCTCAGCTGTTGGAGGAGCGCTCTGTCTCTCTCTGTAGCCGCGCATCCTGCTCCAGAGCCCCGCCAGGACGATCCGCCACACTGACAACCTTCACCTCACTTTCACACTCATTTAACCCCTCTCTCGGAGCCCCGCTGGTCGCCGCGCTACACCCATGCTTCGCCATTATCTTGGGATGCGAAACTATTGCCCGATTCCACGGAGAATAGCTTCACCTTCCGTCGCTCCTCGCTGATAGAGAGCATGCCGGACACGGGGACAGGAGGCGCCGCGGACGGCGCGGAGAGCTCCCGGCACCGACACCGATCGCAGCAGGGCGACGCGGAGAGGCCGGAGCCGCCATCCTCCTCCGGTGTGCTGGGTGAGTCGAGTGTGTGTCTTGTGGCTCGGGACGATGCTGTGGAGGGGACAGGTGGATGTGATGCTGGGGAGCGAGCCGAGCGTCTCACCATCTCACACCTCGCGGTACCTTCTTTTGTCTCCACGAGGGCGTCCCGAAATGACCACTAACCAGGCTACAGGCCTGTAAGGCATGCTTTCGACTTGTGGTCTGTGTTCGCACACAGTGGCCACTTTTCTCGAATAGCTCGCCCGGATCAGGTGATGTCCTCAGGAAAATGGCTAGCTTGGCTGCATTTCGGCTCATCCCAGTGTCTGCTTTTGACCTTATTGGCGCTTATCCGCCTCCTCATGCCAAGCCAAGCCCGTTTCCACGCTATGGTTACCTGTGATAACTGGTGCTGTATTTATTATTTTCTACAGAGATTGCTTTAAAAATAGGATTATTGGTTTTGTTGAATTGATCTTTCCTTCAGGTAACCAAATGTTTACAGGTTTCATGATGTCCTCAGTGGATCTCCTCAACTCTTGAAGCCTAGACTACTACAGACATGTTGTTCCCCCAGCATGAGTAGGCATGCTGGGATTGGGCAGGTGCATGTCTTGTCATATTATTCATTGTTAAGCCATTAAGGCTTCTCATAATCTACTCTTGTGGTGTGTTTTATACACCAGTGCAGTGTAAGATGAAAATATTAACCTTTATGAGATGTGGTGAGCAGAACAAACATGATTTGTGATTACTTTCCAATGCAGTGGTGGTAAATTGGAAAAGGCCATATCACAGTTGGCTCATTGCAAGAATCGCAAGCAAGGCTAACTTTGGATCGGACCAGCAGTATGAGCCGGGGTTGTTTTCCTGCCTGCGGTGTGCTCCCCATGAGCATTGCTGCAGAGTGATGCAGCAGACGGGCGCTCCTCTCCACACTCTGGTAACTTGAGCAGGTCGCTGCTGACTGGAAGAGCAGTCTAATGTCATGCTGCTGAGAGGGCGTGACACCCGGTGGTGTCACCTCAGGCTCCTGAATAGGTTACAGGCGAGGTCAGCACAGTGAAGATTAGTTCAGTGTCACAGTTGCTGCATTAGCTGGAAACGGCACTGGCTGGTAAAGAGAAGAACTGGGTGTCTAGACTTGTGAAGGCCTTGACTTCACAGGTCTAGACATAAAGAGTTTACTGACACTAAACCCTTCATACCCCTACACATACCCCTTCATAGTGACAGAAAAGTATCTGCTGCAGTGTCTAAAATTCATGCCATGTTTTACCGTATTCTTCGATTAGATCAGGTCAGTTGGAAAACAAATGTTTCTCAATCTTTTTGTAGCTAATCATCCTCTAAAAGAGTAAAACCGCAGCTGTATTAGCAGTTTAAGTGGGAAATCCATTCGCTTTGCTGCGGACAGAATCTGCTCACACATGCATCAGGACCAACTGCTTTGTGTTCCATCGCTGTCACATCCAAGTCAAGCCTTTTCTTGTTTTCTTTTGTTTGTTTTTTTTTTTTCTTTTGAGAATAATAAAACTCACTGGGAATGCATAAACTTCAGCGTTAGGGGTGGTAAAATTTCCACACTGATACTGAAGACTTCGTGCATTACAGACATTAAAAAGCAACTTCACGGTTTGCAGTCATGATAGCAGTTAAAACTTTTGTGCTCCAACCTGCGTGTACATTCGGGGGGAAATAAAGCGGGATTAACATGATATCACATAACTGCCCCCACACGTGCCAGTGTCAGTCATCTCGCACGGTGGTAAGTCTCTGAGTGATTTCCCCACTCGACATGTTTGGCTGCAGCGTGGAAGGATTTTGCTCACTAGATGCTCGATGCTCGATTGTCTCCATCCCTCCGCCCCATTTTCCTAATCCCTCCACAGTCGACTGGAATGTTTTTGATCCCCTCTGCCATCTTCCTTTGTAGCTCCGACACTTACGAGCCAGCGTTTCAGAGATTAATTAAGCGGCCATCATTAGGAAGAGCAATGCAAAAAATCTCACCAATCAGTTGGTGTCCCCTCTGAGGCCATTGTTGATAAGGCTCTCTGTTGGAAAATCAGGTCATGCCAGCATGGTGGTTTAGCATATAGGACATTTGTCACATTCATTTTCACTTTGGAAAAAGGTGATAGGAACTTTTTTTTGTGTGTGTATTCATTCCCGAAAATCTGTAATACAAATTCCTTTTTAAAACTTTTATATTGCATTTGGCTTCAGGTTAAATGCACACTGAATTCTGAATTGATGTGAAGGCTATGTGAGATGGGACATAGAAAAATGAATCTAAAATGATCTAATATCACCTGGATTCAGGCCGTTTTTTCTGAGGAATATTTCGTTGTTTAAACCAGAACTGCAAAAATTATTCAATTACTCTATCAAAACAACATTAATGGACAACTTCTTTGACAAATAAACATTTCAGCCATGTTTCAAGCAAAATTATTAAACATTTGTAGGTTTCAGCTTCTTAAATGTCAGGACTTGCTGCTTTTCTTTGTCCTCTCTGACAGTAAATGAAAAGTCTTAGAGTATTTAACTGTTGGTTGGAGTAAAGAAGCAACTTGAAGACATCCCCTTGGGCTCTGAAAAAATGATTAATCGATTAATCATGAAAGTGATCACCAGAATAATCAGTGATTAGAGTAATCGTTTGGTGCAGCTCTAGTGTAAACTTAGTTTACTCCATCCTTGATACTTGGCATCAGTACATGCACTTCAGAGTCTGCTCTCATCCATAGGCTCTCATTCTCACTGCCAGCATTTAAGCAAGAGGAACACCTCAGCTTTGCTTCAGACAGACTTAGGCAGGTTCAGTATCACCCAGGTTGCTTTAAATACAGAAGTGTGGTGGAAAAAGCACCATGCTCAAACCTCCCTGAAGAGCTGCTTTTTACAGCAGCAGACAGACTGAGGCGCTGCTTTTGTTCCCCTCCTACAGCTTCATAAATGAAGGGGCTGATGAATGTAATGCAGTGCGATATAATGACAGCAGTGGGTTGTGCCTAATGATGCCGAACTTAATGCCTCTCTCAGCATCACACTCTTATTCATTGCATGCTCCACAGATATTTCCTGTTCTCCTTCTCCCCTCTCAGAGTGCTGCGCTGTACATTAGCTTCATTAACGATCGAGGAAATACGTGGGGTGACCTTGCTGCTGGTGCTGCGGGAGCTTTATTAACCTTAAACACATGGGGGACAGATCACTTTGGTGCACAGGTTCTTGATGGAGGGGACACATCTCAACGTAAAATTGAGCAGACCAGTATGTTAGGTCTAATAATTCATAACTGTTTACTGTGATTAATTGTGAGCAGCCATCCCTTAAAATTGAGATCGATTCAATGAAGTAGCTGCTGTTCAGCTGATGGTAAACACTGCAGTCAGCGCTCCCATCATTCATCCATCTTTCTGTTCATGTTATTAGTTTGTGTGGCTGGTTTCTATTTTGATTCGAGGAGGCTGTATCTACTCTTTCAAACAGCGCAGCCTCTTCTTCCTCAAGAGAACAGATTGAAGATTCATTGCCTCGTGTGGGGATTAGGGACGAATCAATTTGATACGGCGGTTTGATAAAAATCATGAATGAGTCAGATGTGTTGGATTCACATTAAAAAAAAAAAAAAGTTTCCGAAAGTCAAAGTTCAGTTTTTCTGATATCAGTTATAGTTAATTAGTTCCACTGAATCAGTGTATAGGGTCATTAGCAATACTTGGCCTCATTTTATCCGTCTCAAAAATCAGTCCATTCAGTTAAGATCTGCCTGGCATTCAGGTTTTAGTTTTGGGAAAAGACAGCATGGTATCTTTTCTTAGCTGTGGCATCAAAATCAATATCAAGAGAGAAAAGAAGTTGATCTTTTTTACTGATTGCTGGCAAATAGAAGTTGATTGACACTTACCATGGATTGTGTGATAAACCGTCTGTCTTGCCAGTGGTGATTCGCTTGCCCTGGATTCTCAAGTTTTAATGGTTTAATCATATCAGCCGTAACGCATCTTTGCTTCAAGCCAACCGTGCATCTAAATCCACATTCACGCTCCCAGGAAATTCACACTTTTCTATTTTGCCATGAAGATTATCGAACAGTAAGCAGAAAATGATAATGCACACTCCAGAGCTTAATGCCCACAGTGGATGCTGCTGGTGTTGTCTGTCCTTGGATGGAAGCAGTGACATGTCACGCAGACCTTATTGGTGAGTTTAGGTTGTTTTTGACTGAAAGCAAGTAAAGAACCCACTCATGTCCTGTGTGTAACTCACATTATATTCCTGAGGTGAAAAGTAGGCTTGAAGTGCTTTCGGTCACCTTGCTCTTCATCCTCAATGACTGCACCGACCAGGCCTTGATGTCGCTTTATTTTTTGCTCTTTGCTAAGCAAAGCCAGGAGAAATACATTGACCGTGGTGAAGAACGCTCCACATCAGCCACTGTGCAGCCCCCAGAGAGGGCTGAAAGGCTATGAAAGCGTAATGGACAACAAATGGATGATAAAAGCCTCCCTCCTCCGACTTTCAGTTAATAAATAGCCATATTATCCATGTCTGTGCTAGCACAGAACCAGTCAGTGAGAAGTCTGAGTCTTTGATGGTCTTAATCCAGCACATCATTCTTCTGAGCAGCACTGCACAACTTTCACATTTGTGTGATAGGTCGAGAGCCCGCTTTCAATCCTACACCTTCCTCATCACCCATTATCGCAGAGAGATTGTCAAAAGTTAAACCTTAGCAGGAAGCAGCATTATCAGTCTGTTTGAAGTGGCGCACACTCAAAATGCTGCAGTGCACCGAGGTGTCCTCTGATAGTAACTTGATAATTATATCGCTTTCTTCTCTCAGTTTATGTCCATCTGTTTTCCTGTTAGGCTCTGTGCTTGTATCATTTTTTGGTGTTGTCGTTGAAGGGCAGGAAGGGAGCTTGCTCAGTGCATATGAGGAACACAGTTACTTTTCATCAGGCTGTACCCTTTATCACTGCGAGTAACTTGTGTGCGACTCTGTAATGTGGAGAAAACAGCACTTTGTTCACACATTAGCATAGTGCCGACAGCTGTAGATGACAGATAAGAGCCTGGCAGAGGGTTCTCCCTGGAGATTTTACCTCAATAAATCTCCTGAAGTATTTTCCCTTGTCTAGCACTCCTTTATAATCTCTTTTGTTTGTTGATAAAGAACTTACCATACAATGCTCATTTTTATGTTTGCCAAAAGCAACTTCTGTAACCAAGGTATTATTTTTTATAAATCCTTATTAGACTTTCAGTGATGCGCATCCGAATTGCCTCCAAAAAACAGCTGACCGAGCATCACAAGTTATTACATGCAGAATTGACAATACTTAAACTTTGTGCAATTTCATATACAACTGAGATCACCTGAGCTCTGGCATTGTATGGCTATCCTAGCAGGACTGTCTAAAGTTAGAGTCTCCCTCATATTTGTCTATAATTGAGGAAATAATGGGTGACACCTGAGGTTTGTTCCTTAAATTCCTCTCCTCTAATCCTAAATAGCCTTCATGACAAAAAATCAAACATCTCTACACTACTCCACACAGTTTCACACTTCGATATTAGCTTATTCCAGCTATTCTCTGAAGCCGCCTGATATTTTCATAGAATTAATTATTTAGACGTAAGACTTTTTCCCAGCTGCACCGTTATATCAAATCTTATTGTCCTGTGCATTATTTCATCCATAGTTTCCCATAATCCAGCCTGACATCCGTGGCGTCCTTGGGAGCTTTGGGATCACCACTAGAATATTAAATATAGCTTTGATAGTTCAAACAATGCACGTACCCTGGCTCTTCTGCTCGGGGGTTCAGTAGAGTTGAAGTGTAGTGGTTATGGCTTTTTGTTCTTTTTTGAGAAGCCCTGCAGTATGGTAACTATTACTTTGAATAAGGATGTTAATATGCTAAAAGTCTTTTACAGCAGAGGGGGAACAATGTTCCAGCTTATATTTGCACAATGTCACAATGTTATTGACTGATGGCAGCCTATAACAGTAGTGCACCAGCTTTTACTGACCTTTCTCCTCATATAATTCTTTCTTTTCTGTTTGCCTTTTTTACTGGCCAGTCCACACTCTCAGAAGAACAGTATACTCTATGTGCCATCTGCAGCCTAATTTGTTGACAAAGTCTGTTTCTCATATTGTCAGAGAAATCATGATTCTTGTCTGTTTTATGCCTGGTTGCAGCTTTTACCCATGACATTTCTCTTAGCAAAAAGCTACAAGCAGGCAGCTATTGAGTATGCCCTGTTTTGATGCTGAAGACAGAAATGTGGTCGTCAAGGAAAATAAATCACCCTGCTGCTGCTGTAACATCTGCATTAGTATTTGACGATAAATATCATCAGTATTTCACTTTTCTTCTTCTATTTTTGAAGCATAAGAGTCAGCATCCTGTCGTAGTTTGCTCTTTTTTTTAACATGGCTTCACCAACAAAACTAAAGATACAGCAACTATAAGAAGCAGTAAAATTTTTATTCTTCACTTGTGTTAAATTTGCTCAACCCCATTTCAGATTCACCATCATTTTATTAAATAAACATGTTGCACTTCCTGTGCTGCTTCTAGACTTTTACATTTGCTTAAAAATATCATAGCTGTCTTATATGTTGCTCTCATTTCCATGTGTAACACATGTATAAAATTACTGACATTCTACTTAGGCCTAAATAAATCACGATGTGTAGATTTTCCTCAAGCTCCTTTTTTAGATACACATAAAGTAAAAGCCGACTGAGCCATTAAAGATGTGTTCCTCTGCATGCCATTGAGCAGCAAATGGGAGGAATGGTTTAGTAATGTACAATAATCCCTATTACCTCCGGGTGTTGTTCTGCCTGCTGCCCATCTTTACTGTCCAGGCATAGAGTATCAAAGCAATAATAGAGACTGGTTAGTCCACAGCCATCAGACTGACTGACTCACTGCAACGGTAGCCTAAAATCTAAATCTAAAATCTAAAATTCATTCCTCTTGTAGGAGCCTACATCCAGTTTTTCAATTTAATAAGCATTAATCAATAAAAGTTTGTGTGTAAGAACAGTCATTTACAGTGATTAAGGAAAGAATATATACGGGCTGATAAAATCAGAGTTCATTGTCCCAGCAATGTAAAAAGTTGATTTAAAAATGTGTGGATATTTTACTTTAAAATGGTTAAAAATCTTATTTATATGCATTATTTATTTGGGAGTAGCTAATTACGAATGTTATTTCCTAGTAACCCCAGTGTGATCTTGAGAATACAGTTTTTTATCGAGGTGGTCATGCCCAGGGAAGCCAGTGAGGTGAGAGTCAGACAGTTTAGCTCTAGAACAACTTTTCCTTCATAATTTGATAACTTTTGATATGAGGACTTATTTTATGTCGGTGAAGTAAACTATGCAACTTCAGTGAGTGGTCTTGTGGATTTTATTTGACATGGATGAAGACAAAAGAAGTCAGTAGAGCACCCTGCCAAGGCTTCATTCTTTGGAACCACTTCTATTATTCTGTTATTAACTAATTTCAATCAGTTTTGATGACAGCAATGTAATTGTTACATTTCTTTCCATTGTTCCATCTGCACTCCTCCACTAGATAGTTTCGACAACTAGTCCAGACACAATGTCAGTCAGATGAGCAGTAACAGTCTTATTGGAAACTATTGACTCTTAAGCTCTTTAAAAATGTATGATTCTGCTCTCTGTTAATGCATGAGTTGTCTGGTCATTATGTGACCCTCTATGTGCTCCGAATTTGAGAAACCTTTGTGCGGTAGTTACTAAAATAATTACAACTATATTATCAGCTTCATCTCACTCTTAATTTAAACATATGAAGGCATTTGGCCCTGCTGTATCCGAATACGAACTTTATGAAATGACTTGGCACTGCAGTGGCCGTTCAGAGTGCTCCATACAACACCGAAATGAGAACTTGTGTGTGTAATCTGTGTTTGTTGTGTGTTAATCAGAAAAGCCTTCCTCCATTTTGGCAGTTGCCCACCACTCAACAACGAGGTCTGTTTGCCCCACAAAGGCTCCCATTCACACCACTATGTTCATCGCCACCACTCGCTTATTCATAACTCGTAATCATCCCTTTTACAAAGCTCCATTCAAGCGATTAGGTAACCATTCTGTGGTCATCTGAAGTTGTCTGAATCGACTGACCTAAAAAGGATTCAAAGCTGGCTTAGTTCGTTGTGTACCTGACTGAGTAGTGGACTGCATCATATTCTCCATTTAACCCCTGCTTTATAACAGATATGACAGCTCAATATTGCTTCTGGCTCACCTCAATTAACCATCAGACCTAGAATGATTAGTCTACTTGACAGAAAAATGGAGTGTGTGGGGGGAAAACAATGGAGGAATGTTCAGTGACACTAGAAGAGCAGAGATGAAAAGTGATAAAGGAGAGTAAGAAGCTCGGGGTGGGGAAAAGTGATAGCCCAACTATTCAGCTGTGTGAGAACTGTGGCTCTTTCCTTCTTACATGGTCTTGCCTTTTTCCTCTTTTGGCCTGCGGTCACAGGCGGCTCCAATGTCACGTTTAATCAGCGTCGGTTTGAAGCCAAGGACGGATCCCTATTATATCTACCTGCGCTAGTTAATGAGGAAACCAGAATTCTGACATCTGCCATTTGTCATAAAAGTGAAACAGACATCTCATTCCTGAATCCTCAACCACATTATATACAAGTATAACTCAGGAAGTGCTCTGGCTGCTGTGGCAGTGGGGTTCAAGCTATGGATTGACTTTCATGGTCCATGGAGATTGTCTTCATGTTCTCCTGGAAGAATTGTAATTGTCTGAGGTATTGTTTTCTGTCACCTACGGTATATCTAAATTGGTATCAAAAACTGCAGCATTTTTACCACCTACCAACAGCTGCAGAGCCTGCGTTGCCATTGCTGCACCTATGTTTAAAATGAATAGACTTGCTCACCTACAATTAATCGAGCAATATGAGTGACTTTTTACTACTTTCATGACTACACATGTGATGTTTTTAGCTAAATAATTTAAGGTCTGGAAATACTTTGATCGAAAAAAGGCGATTAATAATAATGTGTACTGAAGATATGTGGTGTTCAACTTGCACTGAAATACTATTTGGATGTTTAACAATATGAGCGTAAAGCACGAGGCAATCCCGTCACATCATCTGTTTGCCCTGTTCGCATACGCAGTTGTGATAATAGCGGAGTGGAGAAGATTAACCCGCTAATAACAAGAATGGTGGCTGGACATAGGCTCTCATTACGTTTTGTAGAAGGCAAAGGCTTCTGTGAGCTGATGGCATTTGTCGAGCCAGAGCACAAGCCACAAAGTCACAGCAAAATATAGCTAATAGAGTGGAAAAGATGTTCAAGGACAGTAGGGCAGATTATAAGGCTGATTAGCATTTATATATAATCAAGTACTCATTCATACGGTAATGTGATTACTCAAATATGGAAATGATTTAAAATGCTCATCCATAAAAACATGAAGGACATTCATTTCGTATTATAAAGACGCTAGCATTAGAGGGTAGTTGTTTTGGAATTGTAATACATAACCATCTTTAAGTTAGTTTAGGCTAATGGGAGGTTTTCGTACTCTTCCTGTTGTGCCAGGCAGCCAGTACTGTGCCAAAGCAGCATTTGTGCTAATTAGCAAATGTCAAGTTGCTAATGTACAAAAATAAGATGATAAATGGTAAAAAAAAAAATATGGTAAAACAGTATATTTGCTAAACAGCAGGATATTGAGAGAGTCAAGTAAGTCCGATGTACCAGAGCTGGTAATGTGGCCCTTGTGTCTCAGTAACCTTTAGAATACTACACTTAATTTTGCCGTGTGTCTTTGGTCATATGGATATGTGTACATGTTAGGAGTGTGTTAACAGTTTTTATTAATGGCTGAAGAAATTTTAAGTGGCAGCAGGCCTGTTTGTTGATAGCAGTAGAGCAGTAAAACGTACAAGAAACCAGTTTTGATTAATTAAAAGAAGTTGTTAGTAGTAGCACAATCACTTGTACTTACGAATGTCAGAAATTAGGCTTTTACAAAAGCCACTGTTCTGAGAAAGAGATAAAAAGAAAGCAGGAGAGACTGAGAGATTCAGCCCATGGGGGCCATGAGAGGAGATATGGATGAGAGACAGAGGCAGGAATGACAGCAACAAAAAGATGTAGAGAGAAGAGGAAAAACAGAGTGGTCTGTGGTGTGAGGAGAGAATCAGACTGGAGGTAAAAAACCAGACAGGAGTGCAGCAGGAAAAGGATGCTTTCATATCATCTGAATCACAGATCTGCGTCTGCAACTGCAAGTGGAAGAGAAAGATGCAATGTGAAACTGGGAGTGTCTGAGGATCTGGTGCCAACTGTATGCAGATGGTGTGCCGTTTGCATTGGGATGTTCTTTGTTGTGACGATAAAGAAAGTCAGGGTTTGGTAGTTGGGGAAAGCGGGAGGGAAGGAGAGGTGGGAGACAGGGAACGGGACGGACACAAGGAGAGGTGGGTCATGGTTTTCCTGTTTAAGAAATGCAGGCTGCAGTTGCAGAAACCACAGCTTGATTTAAAGTAATCCTCACAGGTGTAGAAGTCAAATTTGATTATTTAAATCTGACACAGGACTTCATGTTCTTCATGTGTGTATATATGTGTGTTTATGTTTCTTTTTCCTGTGTGTTTTACTGTGTTACTGTCAGCAGTGCTGCATTGTGGCTGGGTGTGGGCTGTAGATGAAAACATACAGTCAGAGAAGGAGAACGCTCTGATTAAGGAAATTGCTGGGTGTTTGAACTTGATTAGACTCTCCATCCCCACTTACTGATATAATCGTCCTAATGGGGTCATTTGTTTCTTTCACACACTCACTAGATGTGACAATGCTTTCTGTCTCTCTCATTGTGAGCTACCTCTCTTTGTCTGTTGGAAGTTCGGGCTGTCTTTCTTCTTTTTTTTATTAAATTATGTCTTGTTTGTGTCTGGCTCTGCCTCTCTATTAGACTAGCTAAAGAGGACGAGAAGATAGAAATTCTGCTCTACTCTTCACCCTCTGAGGAAATCCACACTGTTGCCATGCATAATTTCCAAGAGGTGCATTAGGAAGTGCTAATCCTCAGCATCATGTGAAAAGCTGAAATCTGCACTGCAGGCCTCAGAAAGTCAGACAGAGGAACAGTTTGTCTTCTAATGATGTTGGCTGTATGTAGGCATTAATGTGTGCCTGATATTAAGAAAAAACAATTCCACACGTGTTCTACTACCCACATACCGATTTCAAGTGTGAATTAAAAGAGAAAATGTATTCTATGCTGTATGTACAGTACAATGTATGAGAACGGCTTTCATGTTGATGACTCAGTAAAAATGTTGCTGCTTATGTCATGGTCCCTGAAAAAAGCTATTTTCTTGAGCATGATGGTTTTGCATCAAACGAAGCAGCAGCAGCGGATTTTTTGGCGTTAAGGCAAATGAAATTTAGAGTATGAAGCTGCAAAATGAATAACAAGAACTAATATTGCAGGATACCACCACATTTTCTTCCTGTGAAAGAAGAACTCCTTTATTTTTTAGCCTAAGCCTTATTTCTCAGCCTTTTAGGCTCTAAAATGTCACAATTTTAGACTGTGTAGCTAAAGTACAATGGAAAAGGGCAAGTCAAAACCTTGGAAATAAACAGCACTTGGGATGGGCATGAGAAATCAATTCCTTGAGTGGCGCTTGTTTGGCATGTACTTGACTAATATTGGCACTTGAGCATGTTTTTAATGGGTACATATATATTTTATTTTAACAAGGACAATACAACTATATATGCAATGGATAATGAAGAATGTTAAGTTTAACAAAATGAAATAATTTGGTGCAAAAGCTTGTGACTGACCGAATGGTTGTATGTGCTCGAGCCACGTGCCAAACTTGACCGTATGTTTTTTCATTTCAGAAAGTTTCATTATTTCAGCTAAGGCAAACAGCATCAAGGCCTGGAAGTTCTTTATAGAGAGACAGAAATCGGGTAGAGTTTAAGATATGAATGTGTACAAAATATGTTATTTAAGCCTAAAGAAAAGTTTGTGAAAACAGTAGCGCAGCAAAGGTGTCACTGCTGCATGACACAGCTGTAATAAATGGTGTGAAGAGAAAATTGCCAAGATAATAAAGATCAACATCATTTTATGTAATAAAATAGTCTACTTAAGTCCATATTTGTTGGTCTTTAATTTCTTAAAAACACACCAGGGTAATTTGTTTCCTCTCAGATGTGGGAGTGATACACACCTGCATGTACTCTTTGAATTGCAGTTACATGATAAATATTTCCTGAGCTGAATTTTTGAGGTGGCAGACCATTCAAATCAAAATGTCAAAATTAAACTTAAATATTAGCTCCATAGTGCATGGTTGTCATGCTGCACCACATTTACACATCTCACTGGTGATAAACAGAAATTAAGACGATCCCTTAATCTTTGATTTGACTACTCATGCCCATCCCTGCTCAATATGATATTGCAAATATCTGGTAACATGGCGCAGATACCTACTGTAGAATGAAACACCCATGAGTTTTTGACTCAATAATTGTAAACATACTGTATTAAACAAATATTTGTACAGTCTGTGTTTTTTCTACCTTTTCCTGGTTCCTGTTGCTGACTCTGCAGACACAACCAGTTGATTGTCGAAGGTGTGCTGTTTTCAAAGTTTTCAAACACATACCAATTAGCCTAGATTTATTTTAAACCATTTATTCCATGCTGTCGTAAATAAACAAAATAAACAAACCTCAAAATAAATCTACACAGTTCTCTTTGTCTTTTGTAAACATGGGAATATTCTGAAAAACTGTCCCTTTAACATGACCTGTAGAAACGATTGTCTTTTTTTTTGCAGTGATTGAGTCAAAAAGACATTGATGTTTCACTTAATCCATCTACTCCATGTTACCAAATAATTTTATGCTAACATTTAGTGTTGCAGTAAGTAGGCATGTGACAATACGTTGTGAATTGCGATAATTATATTGTGAAGTCTCAGCCAAATTGTGTTGTTTCTGAACCGTGAGACTCCAAAAACATTAAATATCCTCCATTTCAATATAGGAACTTACTTTACAAGAACTGCATAAATGATTTACAGTATGTCTATGGAAGATACACAGAATGTCCCAAAAGCGAAATTATGGTCACATCAGTACTATAATTAAAGAATTAATTGGTGAAAATTTCGGTATATTAATGTATCATGATCCAATATCCAATCATGTCCTGTGTGCTATCAGATTGATTTCCGATGTTTTGACTTGCCCTGTGCCTTTGCATAGTAAAGCCTTGTCAAGTGAAACATTTCAGTTTTATGAAATTTTAGAGCGTGAAAGTGAAATGGTGGAAATGGCGATGAGGTTGAGAAATAACACAGCTCTCCCTTAAGCTCTAGACTATTCTGTTAAGACTACTTCTCCCCAATTAAAACTTGTTGATTGAGCCCAAACTCAAAATAACCCTTATTGTGCTGAGTAAAACCATCTATAAAGCTGCTCAAGCCAAGTGTAAAGACCAGACAGTTATCAAACACAACCCTTGACGACAGCATCAACTCTTTCCTTAAGTGTCTGTGACCTTTATTTTAGTGCTGCGCTTGAGTTTAATAACTGACTTTCACCCTATTAATCTGCTAGTTAATATCTCTGGCACACACACACAGGCACACAAACACTTGCTTGGACACACACGCTTTCACATGCACATAAAAACCCGCAAAGAAATGTTTCAAAGTGCCACAAGACACAAGACACTCTGCTTGTTATGCCTGTCTGACTGCTGTCTGATAAGCGTCAGTACCTGGAACAGTATAAGGCCAAAAGGGACTTTCAAATTAACGTTTACTTATTTTGTCAACAAAACAATGCGTGGGGTTACTTTTCTACATAATCATGTATCTTATGTATTACATGCAGTACATTTCTACACTGGCCTAGAACTAAAATATTCAGAAATCGCAGTGCACTGATGATGTAAATACAGTCAATGCATATGAATTACCCTTGTTACCACACAGAGTGTGATGGAGATATTAGGAAGCAGTGGGTTAAAAAAAAGATTCTGAGTAATTAGAAGAGGGTGAACCCGATATTTTGTGTATTCAGTAAATTCAATGCATGTAGCTTAGACATGAGAACAATTATTGAAGCTGATTACATCAAAATGGTCTTACCACACTAAGGAGCATCACTTTCAGCCACACAGGGTGTTTTGGTCAAAATCACATCAGTTGTTATAGATTTAAATACAGATTTGTTTTATGATATCAATCAAATCAACCCTCACTTACTCCTCATAAATTAGTTACCTGAACAAGTTGTCAGCTGAAACATTGTTGGAGTGTTGCAGCCAATCTGCTGGTAGCTCCAAAAGTGTGTGTTGCCCTCAGCAGTGAATAAAGGACTCATTAGAATTGCTGGCATGTCGCTGCTCTGCCTGCAGAAGTTCATCTGAAGCACATCAGAGCGAGCAGTCAGATTTCACCATCTAGGAGCACGACTGTAGATTTAAAAAGTCAAAAATACGTTGCTCTCTTTCCTGTTGTGATGTTTGAAAGTATTTTTCAGAGAGGAAGAGCAGTGTGGAACCAGACTAAGTTGTTACAAACCTCTTCGTAAGTACTGAAGAGTGATCCTTTGAATAGAAATGCTACCTGTACGTCAATGTCGAGTTCTGCTTGGAGGCAGAGGTTTTTATGTTTCGCTCTTTTTGTTCTGGTTTATCCTGAACATATCTTGAGTAAAATATAAGGATGTTATGATTTGATTCATGTTGCTTGTTTCACGATTCATGACTTTCCTCACAAATTCTTTTTAAACAACATGAAATAAATGAAAACCGTCCCTTTATTTTGTCAAAGACTAAAAGGACAGCAATAAAGCATCCCTTTCACTTGTGAGGTAGGGAGGTTACACACTTCCTTCTCTTTGTAACTGAGTAAATAAATTCATCTTCTGTCTTAAAGTTTGGGTTTGTGACTTCTAGGAATCAAGCATGAGACTCCTAAAGGAACTCTGCTTCCCCTCTGCTCCTTGACTTGCAGCTGTTAAAAATGTAAGACTTAGTTTGTGCAGCAGCCCTATGTTGCATGTTGCTGCTTTGCAGGGAGTTGACAAGCAAAATTACCCATCATTCCTTGCACTCAAATAGTGGAGCTCACAAAGGTGTTTATGAGACATATTGTTTTTAATTAATTTATCAACAATGCTCAATGCCCAATTTAATCAGTTTATCTCTCTGGGGAAACTAGCTGTCTTTAGGTATCTAAACTTGCATAGCCACTTAAATCATAGCAAATATTTATGCTTGTTTTATTTCAGGAATGTAAAATGTACCATAGTAACATGTATCTGATGTTTTCGTTACCAGGGTTATGCTGTGAGATAATGATTTCTTTATTTGAGACGTTGTGGGATGTTCTGTTGATGCAAGTTCCCTCAGCTGACATTCTCTGTCCCTGGACACCGAAGGGAGAGTGGAGTACAGCTTGTGTACACTGTAGAAAAAGCATCCAGCTGCATTCTGTGGAAAAGACCATCACACTTGATTCTGGGAAGCCCCTGTGTGTGTCCCTCTCTGTGTCCACTCTCTTCCATAAAGTACAGAGGCCCAATGATGGTTTTATGGGATTTATGTGGTGTTTATTGGATCCGAGCATGCAGACACACTGTGTGGTTTACAGCGTCATGCTAGATGGGGTGATATCATTTACAGCCTTTGTAGCCATTGTGAGGATTGTGGAAAACATTACTAATATGTACATCAGTATCATACTATATGAAAGATGAGATGTAGCTCTAATATTGTCATTTTCCATTGCTTTTACCACAACAGATATTACCACGCATGTGTGTGACCTCTGGACAGAGACCCAGAAAAGCTCTTGACAAGCCACATCTCTCTGATGATAAGACGTTCTCTCCAGACTGCTGTTAGTATTATATATGGACCCAGGAAATGGTTCTCACTGTTTCCCAGCTGTGCAGGGTCTGACGTTTCACTGGTCACAGAATCACTCGGTCCTGTTGAAACTGTTTGCACTGCGGGGTCGTGGAAGTACAAATCGGCGGTAATGTGAGACTCTACGGGATCAGTGACAGGTGGATGAGGTGACAGAGTGAAGATGGGGTTCATCTGAGCCTGTGCACAAAATGCAGTTGTTTTAAAAATGCAATTTCTTCCATAACGTAACAGCGTTTGCCTTTTAAAAAAACACAGTGTGCGCTTTCCATCAAATTCATTCAGATGGTTGCAAAAAGACAACTGTGTCATAATGGGACATTACTGTATGCTTACCATAGAGCTATTATTGGTGTGCTGTTGACCTCTGGAAGAGACGCAAGGTTATTCTACACAGGAGCTTAATTCACTGTACTGGCAGCATACTCATACCTTGAAGATTGTTCTGTTACTACTCAAGGATATTTTGTGGGCGTTCCTGAGGATCAGAGAACATGTCACAGCGCTGAGAAATAGCTGCAGTCTCATGTGTTGAGTTGATTGAGCGCAGTGTCTGTGTGTGCTTGTGGCTGTTAAGAGTGTGGACAATGTGAGGCCTCTGGTCTTGGCAGGGCAGGATTACTTCGGTCAGTCTCATGTTGTGAGGCAAAGGGGCGTGACATTTAAATCTGTCCCGTTGAGAGGGACGAGCCTGTGTGTGTGTGTGTGTGTTGGGTAAGTGGGGGTAAGAGTTTTGGAAAAGGTGGGGTTTGCAGAAAATGTTAAGGATGTCTATGCTCCTTAAACTGCTTCATTTTGAAAAGGTGACTCTCTCTCTCTCCCTGTATCTGTCTGTCTCTCCCTCTCAGATAAGTTGTTTGGAAAGCGGCTGCTGCAGGCTGGGAGACACATCATGTCTCATAAGTCTTGGATGAAAACAGTGCCCACGGAGAACTGTGATGTCCTCATGACATTTGCAGGTCAGGAATTCACATACACTTACATACATACAGTGGTTACCCTACAAGGACGAAAATTCAGTCGTTATCTTCATTATCTTCTCACTCCTTTGTCAGTGGAAAGTCAGGTGAAGTATTTCATCCACCAAAGGTTTTATGGAGCTTCATGGCGAAACATCCTTGCAGCATTCTCCTCAAGAAGATAGAGTTTTGTTGTTTTTTTTTAAAGTAAAAACAGCTCAATACAGCTCATGTAACATAATGCAAGTTTTAAAGGCCCAGAGATCCTATACTCGTTTGAAAAGATGGTATGTACAGCCTGGAGTTTCATGCCGATGCTCTCAGCTTAGCAGCTACAGTGAGAATTTCATTTTAGGAAAAAAGATAAATAATATCTTTTCCAATCACACCAATTTTTATCTTTAATTTATCTTTATCTTTATCTTTTATTTTTTGCCTTCCAGAGAATTATGAAGTCCACCACTATTCTTAAAGAAAATTCAGTAAAACTGTTTTGCTGTGTAGCTCCAGAAATGTCTTGTGGGTTGAATTTTAATTTTTGGGTGAACTTCTCCTTTAAATACAATAATGTGCCTATGGAGAAAAATAGTTTATTGTCTTATTAAATAATCATTTAATTAAAAGTTTTATCCCTCAATCATTTGAAAAAGTAAAAACAATTATTTTTCGTGTCTTGGCTCATGTATATGTTGCACCTATATGGGAATATCAATGCATTTTACAGTTTAAGACACATTTTCCATATGCCAAACATCCTTCAATTGTAAATGCAATGTATAATCCATTATTTTAGTCATAAATAAAACTTTATCCTTCCCGTTTTTTCATTCATTCATCCTTCCCGTGCTCTAGATGAGAAAGGAAGCAAATCTGTTTTATATCATTTCGACAGTTTAATGATAATGATTATATTTCTCTTAAGAGCACAAGGATCCCAGCATCCTCCAGTCGTCAATACTCTGTTGATGATATCACCTCTTTTAACTTTCTTAGCTATAGCTTGAACCAGGAAGAAAGCAGAGATGACTGAGGAATCATTCTCGAGTATTTGTTACTATGAGTATTAACCTTTAGCTGCTGCTCAGCAATAAATAGTACAAGCGGGAGTGTTCCTCTGCTCCTGTGTACTCTGATGCGTGGGTATGGTTGAAAATGCAGTATTTTTATATTTAATTTCCTTCCCCAGACACTACAGATGACCACACGTTGCTATGGCTCCTGAACCACATCCGGCTGGGAATCCCAGAGCTCATCATCCAAATCCGACATCATAAGCATACACGAGTCTACGCCTTCTTTGTCACCGCCACGTATGAAAAGTAAGGTCCAGCACAGCTTGCCAGTGCACAAGGGCTATCTTCAGATGTCTTCGTTTTGTCCCAACAGCAGTTCACAACAGCAATTTTGTGCAATGAGGAGGCTAATTATTGGAAAATTTTACCTGAAAAATAACTTAAAGCAAGTGATCAGAATAGTTCCCGGTAAATTTTCAGTTTTTTTCTTATATTTTCTTATTTTCTTTTTCTGATTCATCGATAAATCATTTCCCTTCAATTGCAGCCATGGTCCTCCACATGGAAAACCTAAGGATTCCTGATGACTTGGGGTAGGGCTTAAGATTTTAGAAACTAAACCCACCCTTCTTATACATCAACACGTAGGCGACTGTGTACAAGTAGTTCCTCCTCTTCTTCCTGTGAATCTGTGTCTGCTTAAAACACGTGTTTTACTTACTCCAATGTTAGAACTTGCCACTGTACAGTGTATAGTAGACTAGATTTCGAGTTGGAAGATGACAGAGCAGGTAAGCTCTGGCTTGGTCTGGCTGCTAGAGGGGAAGATCGGTGAGCAGAGACGGGGTGGGATTTAAGTAGCATGTTCGTAGATCCCAGCAGCCTAGATGATGCAAAGGTGTAGAATTACATCCAGGTCATTTTAGCCCCCAAAGAGATTGTTTTTCATGAAAACAGAAAAAATCGAAATATGTAATTTTATGGAACAAAAATTAGATTGTAAGGATTCAATAAATGGCAGGAGCAGGACTTTAAAACCCATAAATGAACAGTTTAACATTTTGGAAATTACGCTTTACCCTTTTCTTGCTGAGAATTACACAAGTCAGTCGACAGCTTTTATACCACATTATACGGTTGTCCTGAGCAGAATACATGCAAGAAGCAAGAGCAGAGACCTACCAAATACTCATATTTATGGATATTTGCGAACCAAAAATTTTTCTCCACTCAAAGATACAGAGCTTCCCTGAAACACCTGATGAACACCACTGATGCAATTCTGTGCTTAAACCCCACATGCCCCTCTTGACAAAATCACAGAGCCTGTTTGTCTAAAGTAAAACTTTAACAGATCTATCCAGATGTGAACCTCTGTTCTGACAAATGTTCAAGTGGTGAGGCTTCCCTTATTCTCTGTAATTCTGTAATTCCGATAAAAATTTTCAAAAGGTGTGGCGCCCCTCTCTGGAATACTTTTAGGGTTTTCAGTTAACCTGAAGAATCTGTTTTTTGTCTTGTTCTTACTGCCGTCACTCCGTGCATAGTCTGATAAACCATCTATTTCCTTTAACTTGCTTTTCACATTGGCATGTCTTCTTTTTTAATATTGACCCAACTATCAGCTCATCTGTCATTTATACATATAAACTTAGCACAAAAAGTAAGGATTGAAGTCTGAAGAAACAAGACATATTGGCAATTTAACAATTTATTCATTTAACAAACAGGGGGCTCAACTCAACAACTCTGCTGTCTGTTACCTGGGATTAGGACAGGGGAGGATTGAGATTGGATTCAATGCTTTGATCTGATACCTGTTACCTGTTGCGAAAGCTACTGTCTTTAAGTGCACATTGTGTAAATATGCTAAAATCTAATAAATACGTTCTTGATACAAAGAAGCTACAGCAGTAAATGTTGGCAAAAAAATCGCAAACTGCAACAAAGAGTATTCAAGTAGTTTGGGATTTAGTTATTTTTAAATGCCAACTCCTTCGCTTCTTCTCTGTGCAGGTATAAACTTTTACCTTTGTTTCTGATGTTATTACGGTATATTTAGCTGCAGCTATAGTGGGCACCACGGTGTACACCGTGCACAATAAAATATTACTGAAGTAATTACAGAAGTTATTCCTGGTGTATCGGCCCCACTGCTCTGCTGCAGGTTATGAAAAGTTTGACTAAAAATTCTGAAGAAGTCAGATTAAACACTACGGGTTGTATTTGTGTGATTACTGCACAGACAAAGCGGCTTGTTTTGAAAATAAAATCCCCGGGAGAATCGAAGATGAGGTCGGGGTCATTTTAATCAAAGCACTGATTTGGTCTATATAGAGTATACTGAGAAATACAATCCAAGGCTTGATGGTGGCGCTGACTAGTCATTACTGCAGTTCCCCTCCTGACAAATGTTGAGCTCTCTCTGCTGACTGTGGATTCAACAGCAGGCCTCACGGAAAAAAGTCCCAACCAAACCTTTTACCCATGAATGGAATACGAATAGCTAGGGTTGATTCGGCTGATCTGCCTGGCTAGGCGGGTGTCCCCTTCCTCCCTCACCGCTCCATGTGTGTCCCTCCCGAAACTCTGCGCTCGGTGGAAGAGGATGAGGTCCCCCCAGTGGACGACCATCCATCGGTGTACCAGTAGCTGCGCTCTCTTGCTAGAACCTCCAAACAAGCTCAAAGCCCATTTGTAGGAGAAACGTAGGGAAGTTAAGCTCCAAGCGTCAGACACATCCAAATGCGGCGCTGCACATGGTAGTCTGCCTTCCTTTTTGAAAGTTAGGCAGCACAGTGGTGCAGTGGTTAGCACTGTCGCCTCACAACAAGAAGGTCCTTGGTTCGATTCGGCTCAGGGCATTCTGTGTGGAGTTTGCATGTTCTCCCTGTGTCTGAGTGGGTTAAAAGTGGGTAAAAAAGCATGCAAACTGGGGGTTAGGTTAATTGGTCACTTTAAATTGCCCGTAGGTTGTGAATGTGAGTGTGGATGGTTGTTTGTCTCTATATGTCAGCCCTGCGATGAACTGGCGACTTGTCCAGGGTGACCCCGCCTTCGTCCGAAGATACTGAGATAGGCTCCAGCCCCCCCGCGACCCCTAACAGGATAAGCGGTAGAAAATGGATGGATGGATGGAATCCGAATAGACAGATGGCCAGAAGGAGCAAAGATAGAGAGGCTAATATAGACAGATGTGAAGAGAGATCTAGAAAGACTGATAGAGAGGAACAAGGAGGACAAAGGGAGGTGGGAGGATGGAGACGGTGCTCTCTGAAAGTGTGCCGGTGGTTTTTAGATGAAATGCTTGAAGAAAGTGATTGCTGTGTGACACAAAGCATGCTCACTCATACATGCTCACCTGCTACGACACGGCTTGACCTACATTTCATGTGATGGAAAAGATGATCCAGAAAAGGTTCCATCCTCTAGAAGTCACCTTGAATTTCAATTCCCTTTGCATGTAAAAGGGAGCCGAGAATGGTTCTTTCTATCCAGTTTTCAGCTATGGGAGAATATCACCTTATGTAGCGTCAGCTGGGTTTGACATAACAGTGCTGTGTCTCCTGTGTTCTTTGAAAGAGAGTGACTGCTAGTGTAGAAATAAATGAGATCCGTATCAAAACAGCTGGGGTCCCAAGTAAAGTGACCTTGTGTTATTTTCACAACTTCTATCTTTATCGCTCCTCCTCCTCCTCCTCAAGTAGTAACTGGCATATTATCCATTACTCATTCCTCAGCTCCGACTGGGCAATTTACAGTATGCCAGCCTGTTCTGCTGACTTTCCACATTACGACTGATGGGTATTTGCTACATTAGCATAAACCTTATATGCAGTGCTCTCCTTAAGCAGTGTTCTGCGCCTCTAAAATTTTAGCTATACCCACATATGCTTGTGGAGTGTGCCCCCAGATTATAGTTTGTGGAGTGTAAAAGCCAATAAAGTGTTTGATTACGGAAGAAAGGGGGAAATTCTTTAAGATTCCTGGCAGCAGCAGAAGCTGTACACCTCTAAAGGGCCTTTCAGTTATTGGTTTAGATGACTGTATTTTTTCCAGCCAAGGACCTATATTGTTATGGTGCTGTGTACTATA
>KV751319.1:4373403-4387125 GCA_001698575.1 Mola mola
AATCAGCAGTTGGAAAACAACGGTCAACGGGTGGCCAATTTAGAAAAAGATTCAAGAAATGACTCTGAGGGTGAGATTGTTGCTGTCCAGTTTCACCCCTCTGTTTTCATCCAAGCAGGAGATGGACAGATTGTGTTGTGTGGACTTAGAGAGAGAGAGTATAATCCCCTCTCACAGGGCGGGGAGCAAAAGGAGGGCAGGATAATGTCACCAGCCCAGAGAAAGGGAGACCCTGCTTGGCTGCAACGCAGAACATAAACAGCACCTGTATGTGAGACGTACATTCCTTGGCCTTCTCTGATGGTAAATTATTAGAATAGAATTATTATGGAATTATAAGTTTAGCTGTTGTATTTTATGAAGAAGCTTTGTTGTTTTGGTATGTGGTGCTAATGCCTTTTGATGTGTGTATGTTGCATTTCTCCACATGTGAGGACTGCCATAGATGTGTGTGTACATGCTCTCTATGTGAGCTTGACTTACATCCTTTATTCTTTAATATGATTTAAGAAGCGAACTTACTGGGTCACACTTGGAAAAAAACAAAACATGGTTTGCCGTTGGTAGTTTTGTTGTTAGATTGGCACTATGTGCAGCTGCAGAGCGATCACATGGAAGACAGCTTTAACTCTGGGAGGGAGCTATTAATGTCTGTGTCTATTAATAGCTTTGTAGTGTGTGCTGAATGAAGATGCTGCTCCGTCACGTCTGACAGAAGGTGCCACAGGTTTGAGTCTGACAGCAGGTTGTAAGAACACAAGAGCTCGTTTCTCTCTTTTGATGGTACATTAAAGGTACCCCAGTGCTCATTTGAAGTAGAGATTGAATTATTCTGAAGATAAATATGAATTAATACATTTTTCCTAAAAAACAGCAGGATCAATGTATCAATACAGTGATAATATAGGGACTTTGTATTGGATGCTTATATTGATATTAATTGATAATGGTATAACAATGAGAAAATGTGATAGCAATGTGATTTAAAAAAAAAAAAATGCATAGAGGTTACAGAGGTTTGATTTTAGATCTTAAATAGGTCCAGATTTAAACTATTGAACTTTTGTTGCCCAATCCAGTCATCCTATAATTGTGAGGTTGTCTGCATATTAATAAACATGGACAAATCATATTAACCTATTGTGTATGTTTTTTATGATGAGTTTCTGGTTGCTTTTATCAAATACATTCACAAATACATTTTGTTTTTTTTATGTTTTATGATAATAAAATATTGGCCACTAATGAGAGACGTTTCCTTTTTGTTGACAGAAAACAGGATTTTGATGCTCCCTTGTCTTGCATTCAAACCAATTCAAAATAACTTGAACTAGAATAATTAATATATTTTATCTAGATTATACACTTGAGTTAAGTTTTACTTTCTACTGTCTGTATATTTCATATTACTAACAGAGTATTTGCTTGTGGTTTCTTTTATAAATTATTTGTCATCGGTCGTCTGTGATTTGTTTCACTTGCATTTGCTCGTGAGTGCTGATTTTTGTGTTTTTTTACCTAAATGTTTTCTCCGCAGATTGGCAGGCATGCTGACCGGCTTTATGGACGGCCTTCTCTGCTGCCTGAGCTCAAAATCGGCCAACGTTGTCGTTCCAGCAGAAAGCTCAGAATGTGTGGATGGCTTTGAGTTTGTGGAAGTGAAACCGGGTCGTGTCCTGCGGGTCAGACACATCATCCCTGACAGGCCAGTGGTGGACGAACCCACTGGGCAGGGTGGGAGTTTCAGCAGCAAACGAAAGATCACAGTGTACCGTAATGGGCAGCTTTACATTGAGAACTTTGGTGACAGGGTGCGTGCAGCGCCCAAAAACTGTCAGAATGGAGGCACAGAACTAAACAGCACTGTAGAGGTTGAGCTGACAGACTGTGGTAACTCCGTGCCCTCTGTCAGCATTCCCGAGGCCCAGTCTGACTCTATCACAGCTGGAAAAGATGGGGCATCTCTATTAGAAGCAGGACGAGAGGCGCCTGCGGCTGGCCGGACTGACCCATCTCAGCAGCCCAGGAAGCGCAGGCGGAAGCCCAAGCGAACTGTGGTGATCGACTGCGAGAGGAAGATCTCAGCCTGTAAAGGGACACACGCAGATGTGGCGCTGTTCTTCATTCATGGAGTCGGGGGCTCACTGGACATCTGGACACACCAGCTGGACTTCTTTTCTAAGCAGGGCTATGAGGTGATCGCTGCAGACCTGGCAGGTCACGGGGCCAGCTCAGAGCCACAGATAGCTGCTGCATACACTTTTTACGCCTTGGCTGAGGATATGAGACTTATCTTCAAGCGATACGCACGCAAGAGGAATATTCTCATAGGACATTCTTACGGGTAAAGTTAAGATCACAAGATTCAAATATGATGTGGGGATTGAGAAGGTTATTAGTTAAAGCGGTAGTACATCCCAAACCCAAATTATTTTACTCTTACCTGTAGTGCTGTTTATCAGGATAATTTTACTGCGAGCTGCTGTGTTTAGATATCAGAGATATCATTTTCTCTCAAATATAGTGGAACAAAATGTGGTTTACTCATGGTGCTCACAGCACCAAAACAATGCAGTGCCTTCAGCCAATCAAGAACAGACAGACGCCTTTACAGTCAATATCTCCAAAACAGAGCAACTGACAATCGATTCTTGGAATGAACTGTCCCTTTAAAGCAAGAATGGAGTAGGATGTGTGAGAACTCCAGACATGCATGTCAGGTTTCTGTAAACAAAATGAACTACTTGTTTTAACTGAAAAAGTTAATGTCCAGGATGCTGGGATTTTAAATTCAATTAAAAATGTGAAAATTATTCAAATTCAAACTGAAATTAAGTTTGATGAGCTTGAAATCAGCCAATGCATTGTTTGGATTTCTTTTCATGAATAAATGTGCGCTTCATGTTCTGCAGAAACTTACACGCTAAAATGCAAGAACTTCCCAGCTACTCTAACTCAAAGGATGACTATCACACAACAAATTGCATGGTTTCTACTAGTCTGTCCTGTAACCATCCTTCTCTTTTCCTTCTATAGTGTTTCATTCTGTACTTTCCTGGCCCACGAGTATCCAGAGCAGGTCCACAAGATGGTGATGATCAATGGAGGTGGCCCAACAGCTCTGGAACCTAGCCTCTGCTCCATCTTCAACCTGCCTTCCTGTGTGCTTCACTGCCTCTCCCCCCTGCTGGCCTGGAGCTTTCTCAAGTAACGTTAACTGATACGGACAATTTGACCAAGCCAAATAATCACACAGCATTTTTAATAAAAACATAAAAACACTGTTCATCTTCATGTTCTCTGTTCATCTATTCAGTTAGAAGATAATTGCATTTATAATTCATATCTTGTATAAAGGATTATTTGTAAGTGGTTGTCAAATAAAATATTATTTGATCAAGAATGAATTTCTTTTCTTTTTAAACCATTTGTAATTCAGGTAAATCTCCCCTGTCTGCTCGCAGGGCTGGCTTCGCTCGGCAGGGTGCTAAGGAGAAGCAGCTGCTGAAAGACAACAACGCCTTCAACGTGTCATCCTTTGTGCTTCGCGCCATGATGAGCGGGCAGTACTGGCCAGAGGGGGACGAGGTCTACCACGCTGAGCTCACAGTGCCCATCCTGCTGGTTCATGGCATGCACGACAAGTTCGTCCCTGTCGAAGAGGACCAGCGCATGGCAGAGGTGAGCGCCCCCCCCCCTTTTGTCTCTCTTTTGTTTATACCAATGAAAAGAGCTTTTAGTTTTTCCGGTACTAAGTGGTGAGGAAGATTGTTCCAAATAAAAGTTGTACCTGTTGGTGATGCTGATGGGGAAACAGACGAATAACTAACATAGTAACTGGGTTTTAGAGAATGCTGTGTAGAATCACTGCCTTGCCAACAGCAGTGTGTTGTCTACGTTTTTTGTCTCTCTTTCAATTTTCATCATCTGCCAGATCCTCCTAATGGCCTTCCTGAAGGTCCTGGAGGACGGCAGTCACATGATCATGATGGAGTGTCCCGATGCTGTCAACACACTCCTGCACGAGTTCTTCCTGTGGGAGCCGGCCACCCCTCCAGCAACAAAGAAAGACTCCAAAGCACGCCCAGAAACTGCTAAAGCCCAATCCGACAATGCCAGTGCTACATGTGACCCTTCCAAGGTCCGACCTGCCACTGCCAACCACACAGCAAAAACGAGACGTGACTGAATATGAAAGCGGACAATTCCAGAGGTGGTCACAGCGTCTCTGTAATGTGATAATCTGATCTGGTTGTAGCTGTTGAACCTTAGAGCAGTCTGACCTAATGGTTCCTGTCCCGTCAGCTGCTGAGCTGGTGGATTGAGGTCCGTTCTTCAGGTTAAAGGCTCCCTGCCCTCAACTTGAAGATGGGGAGTTATAGCTGTGCCTTAAAAGCAATAACATACAGCAGTGAGGACGAAAAATATGGCCAAAAAAGATAACATTAACTCAAAAACTCAAAAATATATGCACCAAAGTCACCTACTATTCACCCAAGGTATGAGATCTACATTATGTTGCTGCTTTTGGTATTTAACAGAAAAAAAATGTCTTATGAGTCTTATGATGTCTTATTATTTGTGACTTATAAATCTGAAAAAGTGAAGCGATATCAAGTGCTGTTAATGACAAAAGTACGAGTAAATTTACTTCTTCTTGGAATTCAGGAAAACTAGTGTTCATCCAAATGTTTCCTGCTTGATGTAGCGATACAAATCTTCAATTTGTAAGCATGGACCACAGATTTGCACAAATGACATGTACAATTAAATGCTTAATCATTAATATGAAGATTTGTAATGAGATGCATCAGGGCAGTGGGGAAAAAACATATAATATAAATAAAAAATGATAAAATTTGCAATGCACCCTGTATGATTGTTGAAACCTTAATATATGGCAACATAAAGCACTTGTTTTGAGAACCTCCATTTCCCGTAAAAACACAATGTGAATGCAGGGGAATAGATGGTAATAAGTTCATATATATTCAATAGTCTTTTGGCATTTAATTTAATTTAATTTCAACCCAAACTCGTTTTCCTGGGGAAGCAATGGACTCTGTATTAATAATCCAAAGAACAAAATACACTCTGCTTGCACAGCAAAGAGTACGCAAAAAAAAAAGAAGAGATAATCAAGCACCCAACAGCAGGATACAAATTTATATTCTGCTGTGTGCTGGATTATTTCACTCTAATACTTGAGTGTTGGTACAAAAAATGCATTTTGACTCAAAGTATTGTTGAATCTGTTGAGGCCAAAAGCTAAATGTCATCATGCAGCACAATGACTGCATTTCTGTATCTATAGAACAGTTTATTGTGAACACCTGTGGCTCCTCAGGCCAGACAATTGGCATTAGGAAGCTATTAAACTGCTTGTTAAACACTACAATAATGTGTTTGTCTTCACGCTAGTCAATATTATCTCAGTGTTGCAGTAGTTCAGGTATTGATGATGTTCATATATCTTCTCTGAGCCTCACTTTGTAAGGTTAATTGTTCTTTGACTGAATAGTGTATGGTGGTTTTTAAACATAGATTATTCTTTTTATACATTGTCCTATTATGGTTCCTGGAGAATTAACAGTAACCGCAGCATGGAATTTTATTGAATCAACTGAAGATGCAGCTCTGATCGGAGAAATGTGATTTGTAGTGAGACTCGAGCTGCTGTTCATTTGATTGTCCTGAATTTGGGGAACTTTTTATGTTATATCTTTGGTGTCATACTTTGTAACTGTTTGTTACTGCCTTCGATAATAATTCCACAAACTGCTGATTTAAAAATGCTCAAAAATTAAACTAATGATTTTCCAATAGCTCCGCCTCTGTCCTTTGCATTATAAAGTTGAAATATTTTGCAATATTTCAACTTTTTATAACCTTTTGGTGACCTTCAAGTACCTTTTTATTTCAGCAATTACTTGGATGGGTTTGCTAAGCTTGACTTCACCAATTCCCCTTTATACATTTTTTTTTGGGTGTTCGGTCAACTAAACCAGCAACCCTCCTCCTCTGAGCCTTGAGACACTGTTTGGCCACCTGTCACATTTGGTAAACAGCACTTGCCTAAGAACCTTCAAATCTTACCAGATTTGATTTTAAAATCACTTCCTGGTGAATGGAAGTGACGGGTGAGAAGAACCCTGCAAGCTCTCATCAAACACACTATTGTCACTTCAGTAACCATAGCTCTTACTAAAATGCTGGTGTAGAAAAATTGGTTTTGGGGGGCCTTGGAAACATTTTATGGACTTGAAAAATATCTATAATGAAACACAAAAATTTGACATGACAATTCTAAAATCAGGCATAAACCCTTCTCCTTTTAAGTCTTTTAATGAAATGTCACAGTGTCACATAATTTTGAACTTGACTAATAAATTCAGCTATACCAGTTATACATAAACGCAGACTATAGAATCTGTCTACCTAGTGCGAAAATTAACCGAAAAATGGACATATATATATATAAACGAGGATTAAACAAAATCTTATCTGTTGTGTATTTCAAATTTTGTTGTATAGGTCTGTACAGTAGATTCCGAAGCCTCTAGTTTGACAACAGCATCTGGGGTAAACGCAGAAAATATTTCTGAAAAAAAATACTAAAACATTTATAACTTAGTTAAAAATCATACTTTCGGAAAACCGACATTTAAACACCTGATCGAATTCTTGAACAAATCTCAACCACACCACACTATGTTGAAGCTTTACAACATTTGTACATTCAAATAGTATATAAAAACGAAGCAGAAAGCTGAAGCGCTTATGTTCAGGCCTGGGCACAGCTCTCAGACCTCCACGATGACATTAGGACCGTTGCTGGTGTCCTCCAGAGGTGTTGATTCTGAGGAAACTTCATCAGGCTCCTCTGTGGTTTCTTCACTTCCAGCATCACCAGCTCTCTCTGCTGCCCCCTGCTGGCTGATTATGTTAGCGCTGGCTGGCCACTCTGCCGTTTCCTTAGATGGCTGCTCCGCTGTTTTGGTCTCATTGACAATCTGGATGGAATTAGCTGCAGAGCCCTTTGCTGTTTTCACGTCACCATTCTGGACTGGAAAAACACCCTCCAGCGTATCGTACAAAAACTGGTACTGCTCCTGTAAGACAAGAGATTTGTGTAAAAACATAAAGACACAGGCCTAATGCGATAGGTTCTGATAAGATTCGACCTTTTTCTTAGTTTTAGTCCTTTCGTGGGATAAACAGGAATAGAAATATATAATAACAGCAGCCTTGTCAAACATTATACAGCAAATGTCTCACAAGATATCACCAGGTAAGTCTCATCGAGTCTCATTGAGATTTATGAATCAGAGGGGAGACATTACTTTTTGCAGCATTCAGAATGACAAACAATAACAAGTAACAAGTGTTGTGCTGATTATGTTAAAGAATAAATAATTAAACAAAAGATTTCAGTTATTATGTCTTAGACCCACGGACTGAAACCCACCACTTAACCGCTACATTATTTTAAAGAGTCGGCGCACACGTGTCAACTTCCTCTTTCTTACCAGGCTGGAGAGCATGCCCTGTCTCTCCTTACGAAGGGTTTTGACCACCTGGAAAACATCAACCAGGTTCTCAGTGTAGGCGCTGTCCAGCAGGTTCCACATAGCACAGAAAATGCCTGTACGGGAGGAACCGTCACTGAGGAAAGAGAGCAGACACACACACACAAAATTCTCAATAAATCCCTTTAAGCTCACCTTTGTCAGGTCATAGTCGGTGACAGCTTATCGTAGCATTTATCTATTAAATAGTAAAAGTAAAATTTCCAGCACCAGGAATTGATTTCAGAATGTATTTAACTTCATATGTATGTACAGTATATACTGTATATAAAACAATGGGGTGTGATGCTACTTCGGCACACTTTAACAACAAATGCTACTGAAGCACAATGGAAGTTTGCAATTGATAATTCAATATCCAGGAATTCAAATGATAGACAATAACACTGACACACATTGGTCACATTTTCCTACGTAGCCATATGCATCCCAGCCATATACAATATGTTTTGGAATAGTCTTGTTCTTAATATTCAGCATTTGTTTTGTACTTGCTGTGGTACTGAAAGGGTTGTAGAATAACAATAATATTGTTTTGAAGTTTCCAATCATGACAACTCTAGCATATATCTATGAATACTTTCAAAAAGGCTTAAGCTCTGGTCATTTTCAACCTAAGCCCCATTTCCTGTTCTTTCAGGCTTTTAAATTTCACAAAATACAACTTTTTTTGTTGAAAATTTCTTTTCAGTCACTAGGACTGTGAGGCTATACAATGCAACTGCGTGGGGCAAGTCAAAACATAGGAAATAAATCACTTTTTCACCACTAATAACACTCAAAATGTTACTGCGAGTGTCTGGTAACGTGAAGCAGATACCCTCTGTTAAACACCTGTGTGTTTTGACTCTAACTTCAAAGATACTGTGCAAAAAATGTTTGTAGAGACCGTGTTTTTCCTACTTTTTCTACTTCCTGTCACTGACAGGACAAATCACACACAACCAGTCAACTGCTGAAGGGACAGTGTTTTCCAAAGTCTTCCAAAAGACAAATGAATTTGTGCAGATTTTTTTTTCCTATAGGGTCATTTCTGATTACCCATCGGTTTACCACGGCATGGAATAAATAGTTTAAAATCAGTATAAACAAATTTGTTTGTCTTTTGTACAGATTAGAAATCTGTGGAAAACAGTGCCCCTTCGGCAACTGACTGGTGATCTGTGACGTACATCAAGCTCCTCGGGCGAATTTAACAGGAACCGTAACAAGTGACTGTAGGTCTGGATGTGTCACGGTCATATACATACTGTCCTGTTTAAGATTCCCGTTTCCCGTGTGAAGCTGTCTTACTTGCAGTGGACCAGGACGGGTGTGTTCCTCTGTGACTTGCTGTCACAGCTTTTCTTGATGTCCTTGATCATGTCTGTCAGATCTTGAGGTGTCTCCGGCAGCTCTCGGCTTACCCACTTCAGGAACTGAAAGTGCTTCACCGTCCGACTCTCTGTCCTCTGTGAGAGATGTGGCGTAGAGCAGTGTGTGACATTGAAAAGCCCACTCACGTCACAGACCGGTACCCATAAATAATGAGCTACAGATACGCTACAGAGGCCTTTTTTATTGAGTTACCTTGACATGACGGATCAGCATGCTGCGGATGATGAATGTCGGGGACTTGTCTGTGCTTACCAAGTCCACCTCCAAGTCCTCAAATGTTTTCTTGTCTTTTCCCCAGTAACCACAGTCCTGTGAATGTAAAAACATAAACGTATATACCAAGGATGTGTGTATACTATGGTTAAGGTACAAAACCTCACAAATGCACAACACCGAAGGTACCTCATCTTCGCTGTTGCAGTCTGAGAGCATGATAATAGTGGAAACTCTCTTTTGGTAAACCATGGACCAGAAGTCGGCCATAGTGTCTGGCAGCGGCGTCTGTGCTGCGATGAAGGCGCGTGGGCCCCAGTAACCCTGCGTGGGCAAAAAAACACATCCGTCTATTGTTGTAGGCAGTCCAGACAAATAGGATGAGATGACTTTAATTACACTCATTTTAAAATTCAGCTGGCTGCATGAAAGATGGGAATTCATCCAGAGTTAATGAGATAACAGCTGCCGCAGCGTGGCTGCACAGCTTTTAATTGTTCAGTTGACAAAAACACTGTTGTTCCTGTTCCAGGATGTCAGTAGAATAACACACATTTAAGTGGGAGGCATTGATGTACTTAGTGGACCCCTCATCTTCCTCATCTGATGAATCCTCCTCCTCGTCCTCATCGGGGTCACTATCATGACTGGGCCCTTCTTCCAGCTTTATCACCACTCGGTTGTAGTCATCTGAGGGTGGCAGGTTTTATATGTTACCACACAAGTGAACCTGAACAGTATGAAGATATATGTACACTATAGAATACTACACGCATTCAACTGTTGTTTTACTGAGTAAGATGTTGTGTAAACTTGGCCCTGTGTTGAGCGGATACTCACATGGGATGACGAATGAAGAGCGATTCTTCTTAATGTTCTCCTCTGTCATCCCCATGTTGAAAGTCCTCCAGGTTTTATAGTTGGGGAGTGTCTGATTTGGCAAGTCAAAGACTTTTTAATATCATGTCATTTGTCATAACATTAAGGGCTGTGATAAAAGTTGGGAATGGAAAGACAGGATGGGACTATCAGGACCATTTTAAAATATTCTAAAGTGAGCAGAAACATATCTTTAATAATGATTATGAGAGATATTTAGTCCTATTCATGGGCTGGTGTTAGGTGGTTTGCATGATGCGCTTCCTCACACACTATTGTGCTAACAGAACTGTGGTTAGAGGTCTCATCAGTTCAGCTTTCAATTCCATATGATATATACGTGGCTCCTTTATAGCCTATCGATTTAAAGATAAATCATTTAAAACTAACCTCAAACTCGTCCTCCATTAAGGATGGCTCATTGGCTGAGCTCCTCTGTTTGAGCGTGCTCAGTGTGCTGTGGAGCTCAGGCACGGGGATCTCCGTCTCTCCGAACTGATTCTGCTCCAGCAGCGCCTGGTGAATCAAGATGTACTGGGCCTGCGTGAGACCAAACACACTAATCTCAATAAACAGGAAACGAGGTGCAAATGCGCCACTTGTAAGGTTTACGATGCACAACTCAGATTTCTCAAAGGTAACAACTTCCTGACTCATCCACAGCGTTCTATCTATGTCTCCTTAAAGATTTACAAAACAAAATGCTGCTATTATGCTGAGTAAACCTGTGCTTTTGCCATTTTGATATTGATAAAACAAAATGACACAGAAATGCACTGTGCATATTCCATACACATGCTGCACTACGTATTGTAGATTCTAGCCTTTGGTAGGTGTGAGAGAACAGTGGGTGCCGTCACACTCATTAATGGTTAAAGCGGCTGTGTGAGGTCCCAGTAGAGTTACTGTGAAACAACCCCGCAGTGTTCATGTTACAGTACATACTGCATATTTAAACTATGTCCAAATGTAACACATTCACATTGCAAACTTTCATATATCCTGTAAATGTAATTATTTACTGTACTTCCAAGCAATGTTGAGGTATCATTTACTGTTGCTTCTTTGTTCAGTGAATTAACTAGCCAGACCACATCTTATATATACATACATACTGTATATAGTGTAAGATTTTTTTAATCCAATTTTTCATTTCTCTTTGTTTATTTTCTTTTTCTTATTTGCCATACACAGCAGCTATGTGCTTGTGCATTGTCCTTGACCGCCTTTCTTTAGTACTGTGATCAGCTCGAATGACACAGACCCACTTTGGCGTATGCACACACACCATCTCCACAAACAGAGATTCATTTATTTATTGTACCTCTACTTGAACCATCAGACATCTTTGTCTGCGGAGTCTGACGATGTAGCCATAGATGTCCACCCTGCCCTCCGCCTCCAGACCCTCCATCATGGCATCGATGCTAATGTAGGTGCCGGTCCTGCCAACTCCCGCGCTGCACAAGATTGAAATATTGTGTTAATGTTCAAATACGTCCGTCACTTTCAGACAGAGTGAAATTCAGAAATATTTTAGTGGTAAATTGGCTGAGGAAAATGCTTGAGGGGTCTCCTAATTTTGTCATCAGTCATGGCATTATACAATTTACTTTATACAATGTGCAGTTGTGTCAAGTTAGATTAGGAAAGAAAAAATGCAGTCAGTGTACACAGTTTTTAGAATTGAAAACAATAGTAGTAATATATTAAATGTTTTTTTAACACTACATATACATATAATATATACGTGAGTAGTTACATGAACTGGCACCTGATGAGTAAAAAGTGTTAGTACGACCACCTCATCAATGTCTTTAAGTACACTGCTTGAGTAATAATTTATGCTAAGTTTCCACCGCTGGTTAAACTGACATTAAGAGTTTTTAATAAAAAATGTGAGATGTTAGTGCTTGTTGATCTCCTTGAATCCTCGAATCAGCAAGTAATTTACTCACAACCAGAACACAACGTTTGTGGCTTGTTGTTTCTGGAGGAGGGATAGAAGTAGATTAGTTATTGGCCCACTGAGAACGAGACCTGACACGCACCTGCAGTGAACGACAATGGGGCCGCTAAAGAAATTCTTGAAAGCGTTGACGCGTCGCCTCAGTTTCAGGAGGAGTTGCGCCTCCTCTGGGACGCCGTGGTCGGGCCAACTCATGAACTGAATGTGGGTCACCTCCCTCTCTGGGTTCTTTTCCCTCTTCTGCGGACACACAAACACACAGAGGCTAAAACCAAAGTTGCGTGACCCTCAGCATCAGCGGCACGCAGTCTCACGATTTCAGACTCACGTTAGTTAGACTCAGGCGGCGGATGGTGTAATCCGGGCACTGGTCCTCTGAGCTCAGCTTTACTATAAACTCCCCAAAGAGCTCTGTCTCTCGCTCCGGGGACGGCCAGTACTGCGCACACTTGACCTGTGACACAACACGCGAAAGCAGAGAGACCCTCAAATCAGTAACACTGCTAAGCGATGCACGTTAGTCATGATATTTTGCTGTCAGGCAGAGCAAAAAAAAAAAGGAAGGACAAAAATCTTAATTACTCTATTTGCACAAGTTTAACCAGTTATTTATAACCAAAACAACCGCAGTTACACAATATGATATAGCCAAAAGTAAAAGCTCCTTGTCTCACCCTGTTTCCCTCTTCACAGCGTGTTACCATGACAATGATGGAGGACTGCTGCTCCCAGATCATCCTCCAGAAGTCAGTCACAGTCTCATCCTTTGGCCCTACAACACACACAAACACATATTATTTACACTGTACACAGAGTATGAACCAGAAACATAAAGTACTGTGAGGAGGATGAGAACTCTACCTTGAGCTGCAATGTACTTTTTAGATTCCTTGTACCCCTGCAACAGGAAAACAAATAATGATCCCTGAGAGCTGTATTTTTCATTATTTGTATGCTGATTGATAATGTTTGGTTATTTCAAAGACAGCAGTATGGTCTGGATGTTTATCATACATCAATAAAGCTGGCATTGATGTAGTCACATCCTGCATCTCCATTTCCGCTGGTTAGCTGGACACGGTTATAATCATCTGAAGAAAGGAGACAGAAAAAACAAGCATTTCAAAACATCACAGAAGACACCTTGACAAACTTTACCGTCACCGTTAATTAAAGAAAGTGAAATCTTTCTGTGGGGATAAAACCTGCAATTTAAGAGCTAAATATCACACATTGATGGAAAAGGTCCCGTGAATCCAACATTGCAATGAAACAGTCCTGAACGTCTTTTTCGCAGGGGTTTAATGCATGTACAGTTGGTAAAGAAATAGCCGCCACTGTACAGAGTAGGGCTTAATATACTGTATGAGGATGGACACAAGGTGCAAACTGATGGTGTCATTTAGTGTCTGTGGATGAGAATACATATCACACATCTAGTGAATGGTGATGTAAAAAGTGTCCCGGGTTGTTGGACAGACTGGGACTCACATGGCAGGATGTCTATGTAGCGGTTCTTGGGGACATTGCAGGGCTTTTTGGCCTCTTTCACTGTGTACCTCGAGAATATTCTGGGGATGCTCTGAAAGCAGTAAAAAATATATATCACTTGTCAATGTCAAAGAGTGATTTTTCCAAAGACTCATTCTAGAACATTATTCACACGTGTTCCACTCCATGATTGTCCTGGCATAC
>KV751319.1:4387169-4398223 GCA_001698575.1 Mola mola
CCGTCTCCCTCTCCGACACTCCATTGTGAACCATCCAATCAATGCAACATATCAAAAATAATACCCAAAAAAGGAACACAGATATTAAATTTACTTGAAATTCAGCCAGGAAAAGTCTTCCCTCATCAGCAAGCTTTCTCTTGTAGGCGTCCAACAGGACCTCAGCTGTGATCGGCTCGACAGGCATCAGGTTGTCCTCATCATCTACAACAGCAAAGCAGCCAGGATATCGGAAACAGTGATAATAATCATTTATTATTAGAAAATACTCCAAATTACGCCCCAATTTTCTCCTTATTAAGTCTCTTAAGCATGTTTTTATATTATTGACCAACGAAAAAAAAATACAGATGTATATTATGTACAAATATAAATGAATAGAAAACAGCTATGCGATATGAGTGCCATTTACTGCATAACATAATTCAATACTAGGAATCTAAAGTTTACTCACGAGTTGTTGAAATAAGCATCATGCTTTCACTCAAGTCGCTGCAAGAAAATAGTTGAGATTAGTTTTAAAGAGTAAAATAAGAGAAAGAAGGCGTATGCAGGTTTATAGTAGTGATAAAGAGTTAACAGTAATAGTGAACATAACAGTTTATCATTAGAACAAACCAAAAGTCACAGTAACGCAGCTCATAGAATACAGAATGATCCTCACCGGGACTTCCTGCGCCTCAGAATGTAAATCTTGTACATCACGAAAATCAGAGACATGGACACGAGGATGATGAGTAAGCTCAAAAACGCGATCAGTGCCTTATCATTATCTGAGAAATGATGGAAAATAGCATGAAAGTTGTATTATATATACATTAACTATACGAACATAAAGAGGTGGGTATGTTTGCTGTACATACAGGAAGTCTTAATATCCTTTACAGCGTGTTGGCCCTTGTTCTTTCCATTGTAAGTAGTCACCTGGAAAAACAGAATAAGAGTTTCTCAAGAGTTTAAGCACTTAAAGGAATTTGAGGAATAGTTTTGTCACTTAAAGAATTTGGAATTATACAAACCTTCACTTTGTAGTTTGTAAGGTAGCTTAGATCTTTAAATTCAAATGGACATTCTTCTGATGTTTCCTTTGGAACATGTTTGTCACCAACATAAAGTTGTACAATGTACTTCTTAGGTCCATTGAACTTGCCATTCGAAGTACAGGTGACTTTAATCCCATTACGATGTGAAAGAATCAACGTCAGTGCGGGCACGGCATCTGGTACTGTAACAGAGAAAGAAAAACAACGCATTAATAGCATACACATTTAGATACAATTTTTTGGTGGTGCTGGTTGTAAATTAGGATAAAATCACAAAATTTGCAAAACAAAGACTAAACTAACTAAATTTGCGCTGAAAATGATTCATAATTTAAAAAAAAAAAAAAAAAGAATAAATTGTGACAAAAAGCTGAAAATAAGCTAGTTATTGTTCTATTTCATTTTAAATATGTTGCTCTCTTAAAACTCTAAAAGCGCATTACTGGAAAAAAAAAAAAAAGTGCAAAAATATATATAATACTTTGCAAATTACCTTATTTGAATGTGAATTTAAATTCAACATCTGTAGTGAATGCAAATTTTAATTACCATAATGCCATTTGTTTTAAAAGAAAGGGGTTGGCTCAGTAATAATAAATGAAACAATGAATGCATTTAGAATCATGATTACTGATTAGATTAATTATCTAAATTGCCGTAGTGTAAATATTGATTTCAAATTTTCATTGATCAACCTTATTTCTACATGAATCACAGTCCTGTGCACCATGTGGTATCTAGGCCAAACTTCGGCTTTGAGAGGGATGATTATTTTCACTGCTACACAGTCAACAATATGTGAAAAACATTAAAACATACACATGTTGACAGTAATCACTTACTCCCAACTTCAGTTTGCTTCTTAAAATTGTATTCCTTGCCAAACCTCACGTTGTTGTAGGTGGGATGGACAGTACAACTGTAGTCGGTGTATGGATCCAAAGAAGTAATATGACATCCTCCTCCTTGTTGTTTTACAACTGCACCATTCTCTGCAAGTTTTAATAAACATGTTTGTTAGCTATGACAGAATGGCTGGTGTCATTTTCACTGCGGCAGAATTTATCAAGCAACGGAGCGAGCTCATCATTTTGGCTGGTCGCCACAGTTTCAAAAGGCTGTTTGAAGGTTAGAATGCATTTGGATTCAGTAGTATTTACTGTCCTGTACTGTACTTTACACTGTTTTAAAGTACTACTGTTTCAGTGAATAACAATTCAATAAATACAAAATTAGGAAAATATACAAGAGCTTGCAATAGCTTGAGAAAGCTACAGATTATGGCACAAATTTACAGTGTAAGAGAACCGAATTCACAGGACGCATCGATACATATTTGAAGGTATAAGAATGCAATTCAGTTTGCAGCTGAAACTAATTTCCAACATTTAACACATTTTTCGTTTGGTTTCTGAGCAATCTCCATCTTGTATGTTGTAGTGATGAATTAGTACATTGTAAAAAGTACAGTTTTCCCAAACTAAAATTGAATTGTTGCCTGGCATAGAATGTCACACATATTATATAATATCAGAATAGGTAGCGTTAGAACATTTCGAGCATAAATAAATTTCAATTTTCCATGTTGTTTCTCCCTTATTCCTTCCTGCATATTGATCCTGATTAGTTTGTTGTTCAGGACACTCTACCATAGGCACCGAAGAATTTTTAAAGTGCAAATGAAAATGGAAATGAATCAACACATGAAAGGCTGAACACATTTGAAGCAAACCAATTTTTAGCTGATAATACAACAGCTACTTTTAGCTGGTCATATTTTTCTTGTCTATTTTAACACGATTGTATATTTCACGTTATGCCAAAGATTCTTCATCGACAACAGGTATTTTACACCTACTGTGCACGGCATTTTTTAATATTTACTGCAAGTACAAACGTCAGTAAAAAGGCAGCATTTCCCTAATGTGAATAAAATTATTAGACAGATGATACAAATGTCTTTAGTTACTTTTTCCTTTGGCCGAACAACTGCATTCATAAGAAAAGTTGAGAGTTGTACAGTTCTCACTGCTCACGATGTAGTTCGCACTAATGGAATTGTTGTTTGCACTGATTTCTCTGGCCGTTAGTTGAGCATCTGTAAAGACACAATAGAAATCTGCATCACTGGTGTAGATGTTTGATCCGGAGACATGTTAGGACACATTATATTTGTTCTGAAGTAAAGTGTAAAACAACACGCTGTACCACACTTAATCTTGACGAGATATTCAGAAGTGTTTGTGATGGTGGCATTGCCCAACTTAATGTGGCCGATACAGACATATTCCTTGAAGGGCTCCAGTTCCGATAAACTCTTGGTCTTGTTTTCAGGATCTAAGGAGAAGCAGGGATGAAAATATTACTTTAAAGACTCGTCCTGCTTCTGAGCGGTTTTCCTTGTATTCAAGAGTGGACACATTCAAGACAGTTAAAAACAAACAAATAAATAAACAAAGAGGGCCTTCTATTTAGAAACAAATGTACAAATCAATACCTTGATTTATAGTCTTTATAATCCTTTTACTTACCCCAACAGGTGTGTGTCACATTGTAGTCCTCGATATTACATTTTGGAGGTAATTTTATATCTATCTCTACAGGAATTGTATTTTTATGAGTCTGAATTATGACACTTGGATTTAGATAATCTGTGAAACAAAAGGAGCACATGAATTAAACGTGATGAAGTCACGTCTACTTCACATGCAATTTGAAAATGTAGGACTCTACAGTACATACCCAGAGTGATGTTTTGAGTGATTGTGAAGGAATAGGAATTCATGCAGTGCGGCGAAGTGAAGTTTATAGTCACATCTGAGCAAGCGTCAGTGTCAGTGAGTTCGATGCAGAATGTTTTATTGTCATTTTGCGTCACTGACTGTCCATTTGAGGAAGACACAGAAGAGGTGACGTTCCAGTCACTCTGGTAGCAGACATATCCATTTTTTTTGTACGGGAGGGTTTTAATGTCGTTTTCATCTGAAATAGACAAATAATGCACAGTTGTCTTTCTGCGTTCTTTAACAGGGAGCAAAATGCATCTGAACAGTGTGAATTACTGTTACTCACTCATTGACAATGTCAATGCTCTGTTTCCAGTTTGGTTGCACTGGATTTTGTCAATATCAATAATTTCCACTTTGTACATATAGTCATAGCAGGGCCTCAGGTGTTGGATTTCATGTGATGTGCTTTGATTGGCCTTCAAGGAGAATGTTTCCATAGACCCAGTTGTCCCCTGATCAATGATTTTTGCTGTGGCGTTACTGCGCGCTGACGACATGACGTCAATGCGGACGCCAGTATTGATAGGTGTGACATTGTAAGAACCTGCCCAAGAGATCAACACAATTATGAGTTAGCACAAACCACCTGACGACATTAGAAATTTTTCGGTTTCTTCGTGGCGAACGCACTCCTGAGCTGTAACAAAAGGCTCGACACACACATCACAGAACTCTGCAGAGAATTACTGATTGAATTCATGTTTATCAAGGTAAGTGTAAAGTTGACATGTATTATATTAAAAAAACAAAACAAAACAGAGCTACTATACTCACATTCTATATGGGTGACGGCTTTTGAGATGTCTGGAGAATGCATTCGAAAGGAGACAACATATTAATATATGACTATAAAGCTTTGACACGCATCAATAGAAGTCAATATTTAAGAAACTTGTGCAGGCTGGCAGTGGCACTGCGCCTATTTGTTGTCTGCACTGTTATGAACAATTGCTCCATGCAGAAAGAATGAGCGGCATACGAGGAAGTTCCAACCTTTGTTGGTAGCATTTTCTATGGTGCCTGGAGATGAGGTCTGTTTTGTAGGCAGGTTTGTCAGAATGCTGGTGTTTTTGCTGCTTGCAGTGGATGTGGGTGAGTGTGAGGTGCTTGCAGGAGGTGGCTGAGTGGCTGTAGGGTGGAAAACATGCAGGAGGTTACCTTCAAGTAGAAATACTTCACTGCCTGTAGTCGTACCTGATATAAAACCTGAGTGCGATAGCAGTACTTTCGGTAAAACCGAGACGGAATACATTACCAAGTGTGTTATTGGCACTGAGTGCCTGAGCTGAGGAGCTTGAGTTGACGTTTGAGGTGATGAATGGAAGTTTGTGGGATATTACTGAAGTTGTGACAGATGATTCTGCCACGATGCGTGCGGGTGTGGAATTTGTTGTTCTGTGTGGCAGTGTCGGGGTTGTAATAGCTGCATTCCAAGAAAACACAAATCAGTCCAAACGCAGCTTCACAAGGCCTTTCTCCTCTGACAATGATGAAAACATAGAGTATATCCTGTTCTCTGTTGATACGAGCACTCCTGACCCTCAGTTATGTCTGCTACGGACTTGTTTTAACAAGGAAAAGAAAGGAAGAGAGATGATCAGAAAAGATGGCACCTTTAGACAAGAGCTCAGATATAGTTAGAGGAGGAGAAGCAGCTGGATGTGATCAGCAGGACTCAGCAGCTACAAGAGCAGAAATGGAATCAGGTGAACCTGTAGCTCTAAATTTATAAACTTGAGTCCACCTAAAGTCCAACTCGATTTATCATCCTTAACAGGTACAGTGTTAGCATCTTAGCAATTAATAGGATGAAAACAAGTGTTGCACATTTATCATTTGATGTCTTGCTGAAACTGATTTAGATTTTTCGTTGCCCGCACAAATTTCACTCCCTCAGCATCTGGCTTGTTCTTAACTTTTTAACTGAGGAGAAAAAAAAAAAGGAAAGAAATCAATGGATGAATATTGCATGTTCAGAAATATAATAAACACTGTGCACCCTCACTGCAAAGTTCTTTTTGGTACATTAGAGGGGCAACTTGTAAAATATGGCCTGTTGTATTTTTCTATTTAATAGAAACAAGTGAATATTCCCTTTCTTGATCTCTTGTGAGTTGTTTACAGACAGGATGAGACTAAACCGTAAGTGAGCTGTGAAGTATATTAAAGCCACTGCTCATGAATGTGTTCCGGCTGAAACTATGGGGAGCTTTGGGACTCCCGCCTCGAGACTGGTTAGCCTGCTAAATTTCACACAATACATATCCATCTTTCACAAAACAACACTTCTGGCTCTTCCCATTCTGAATGTCAGCTCACGTTTTGAAGGTTTTAAACTATGATCAAATCTATCAAATTGAATGATAATGAGGTTGAACTCACTTTTAAAGCCAACCAGCCACAAAAAACGGGGAAAACACATGGAAGTAAACATGAACTATTTACGCATTGGACTTGAATGATGATGGGGGGGGATCATTGCAGATTAGATTAAGGCTTCTGCATGCTTTTCATTTTAGAATTGTTTATTGGCACCTACAACGGAAGCTCATGTCAAAACAAGCTTAATCAGAGGGAGAGAATATACATCTTCCACTCAGTGCACCTGGAGCCAATCCTTTCCATTAAAGGACCATTTGTTGGCATTGGTGCTGCCGGAGCCATGAAGCGATGCGAAAGTAAAGGGGAAAGAGAGAGAGCCAGAGAGAGAGTTGGAGGCTGAGGCGAAGGGTATTGTGGGTTAGTAACTTGTGTGTTGCCACTCACCTGTACTTTTACCTGGAATTATAAAAGAAAAAGTGCAATTATTAACATACTGTGCTGATAAAGACACAAAAACAACTGAATTTTAACCAATCTAAAAAAAAAAAAACCTCCTGCCGAGTCAAGTAATGATTGAGTCTTTAACTTCTGTACAAGGCGGCAATTTGCAACCTAGTTGCTATGACTATGCAGCACTTGTTCCAAACCGCTACTTCCTGCTCTGCTCTGCACCGAAAGGTAACACCTCCCTCATTCAGTTTGAACTCATCATGTATTTTGCAGCTTAACCAAACATTAATCAAACTGATGTTACGCTTCACGCTGCCCTCCATATAAATGTTCTGCATTTTAAGCGTGATTTTGATTCACGCAGTTTGGTTTTGTTGTAATAATGGCAGTGAGTGGTGAGATGGGGGACAGTGAAGTGAATGTCAGGATGTGGTTTGTTGCAGCCTTGTGCCACTACACTGAGCAGTGATGCATGCTCTCTGCAGTGACATTTGCTGCTGCTCACTACTTTATACTTGTGGCGATGGCTGATTTCAATTGTCTGAGTGAAGATGTGGAGGGATGAAACCATGAACATTTCTGACGAGAACACGTTTGTCCCATATCAATAAGTTGGTCTCAACCGCAACCGTCCCCTTGATTTTCTTTTTTGGTGCTAAAATGAGATATTGAGGAAAGAAGAAGATGCAAAGATGACAGCAGTTGTAGATTAGTGACAATGGAAGCTCAAACGCCACGTCCCTGAATCCTTGTACGCGCCGCAATCTAATACAGTCTGAACAGGTGATTAGATTTCACATTGAATTTTTTTTTTTTTAACCATAGAGACAATTTGCTCAGTGACAAGCAGCATGCGCGCTCCTCCTCCCGGAGACAGCTTTTAATCGTGCAACATTTTCAACATTTCTGACCTCACTTCTTCATTTCAGACACAGCACTTCCCCTTTTCATCATGAATTCTCAAGTCATTTACTTTGCTCCGTCTCTGTCTGCACTGCTCACCCAGGAAATGAAGCCAAGTCAGAATGGAACAGGAAGTGGTCAACTGTAGAAGCTACAGCTAAAGAAAGCTTGGAAATATGTGGTCGGTTGCTTGAATGATTTTTGGCCTTTAGGTTTGATCTGGCCTTTTCTCTAATTCTGTAAAAACGGTGAGGTAGAATTTTGCAGTAAATGGGGATTTTTTGGAATTGGATTTAACTGCTGTTTAATCTAATGTTTAAGCATCATCATATGAATAATAATACATTTTCTTCTGATAGCTGATACACCATTTCATACTTTTTTTTTTTTTTTTTTTTTAAGGTGGGAAGCCTACTCCTACTTTTTTTTCAGTAGAACATCTGAATACTTCATCACCAGCTACAATTAAAAATAAGTATGGTTATAAAAAAAAAAAAAAAATACCCCAAACTCATAACTGAGTAAAAGTAAGGATGTCATGTTAACAAATTACTTTGGTAAAAGTTATGAAAGTCATACATACAAATACTCCAAGGCTTAATTTTTCATCAGTAATTTAAAAACAATGACTATTCAATATATTCTAGACTCATTACACATAAAGCAGAATACACTTTACATTTTCAATCCTGATAATCTTTGCCCGCAGCGCAAAAAATAATAATTAAAAAAAAAAAGTAATCTTTCACCGCAACTGTATAAGTCATAATCGCTAAACTTAAAACAAAGAAAAAAGTCTGACATACTTCATTCCGTGTGGAATGAATATAAGATATATGAAAGTTTAGATTAACTGAAATGATATATATAAAAAAACCTTTTCCACAATATTCTAATTTTTAGAGAACCACTAGGTTTTTTTTGAGTTTTGAGTCTTAATGTGTCCAATATTAAATATGATTTTCTGGCAGTAAATGTAAAACCTACTAACTACGTATCAAAAGTAATAAATACAATTTGTAAATAGGTATTTACATCAATGCACTATACTGTATGCTGTACAATGCACAATACTGAAATGCTTGAGATCCTGGCCAATTATCAGATTCAGTACAAAATAATAAAAAGATTAAATATTCATAATTTTCTATGAAAGGGGATTCGGGCGACTTTTTAGTAATAAATGAATAAATAAATCCGACTTTAAACGTATTTCTTCAGAATTCCAAGAAAAGAACGCCCATCTTGGAAAAAAAATTCAGAGAAAGATGCTAAAATTCTAAGTTTATAGTCAGAGCTCAAAAAAGGGTCTCCTGTAATTTTGTAATTGTCAGGTTTTTCTTTCCTTCAGTCTCTTTTTTTGGCACACAGTTACATCTTTGAGCCAGTAAATTCACTTAAAATATGATGCAAAAGCAACTGAAGTTATTGCATTAATATAGTGGTATAGCAGTAAAATATTTGCATTCAAATGAAAGTTTTAAGTAGCAGAGAGAATGGAAAAACTAAAGTAGAGTACCTCAAATTGTCCTTAAGTGCAGTATTTGAGTAAGTGTAGTTACATTCCCCCATGGAAACAGTTCACCACTCAGTAAGTATACTCCTTTGCAAATTTGGGTCTTTCATTCATGAAATATTCAGTAGAAATATATAAAATAATTATTACTGGTGCATTTACATTTCTATGTTGTGGCATTAAACTCTTCATGTGAAACTCTTGGTGTGAAATTTAAGCTGGCCTACTCTACTCATGTACAGTGTGAAGTTCTTCCACTGATGGTTTTAAAATTAGGATGAATTAAGCAATCTGTGAAGGTCACTTTTAATCATGAAAACGTGTTTAAAGTGAGTAAACACAGAGTCACACACAGAGTGTAACTCAAACAAGGAACCCTGACCAACACGGAACACAACAGAGGGTCCGCGGAGTCGAGCTCATGTGCATAGGCAGAAAGGATTCGCAGGGCTGAACAGTGGCAGAGCTGTAAGTGACGCAAGAAGCGGTAAGGTGGGTTTGAGTTATGGCATCTGCACGCGTGCGCACACACACACACACACACGTACACGCTCTCAGATGTGTATCCTGTACACTCAAAACCACTAAGGTTGAAGTTTAGAGTTTGCAGGGACACACCCAGAAAAAAAATCTCTTATGTCTGACACACATAGCACCCCCAAACACACACAGACACACACACACACACACACACACAGAATGCCGAAGCAGAACAGAAACATGACTGTAAAAACTCCCAAAGCTTTGTAGCGAATGAAAGAGGACGTTTTAAAGAGAGCCTTCTTATTAACAGCAGCCTTTGATTGAACATAACTGTTTATTCTTCTGCCAAAGGGGCTCGCAAACCTGTTACGTTCCTACACTCTCACATCACAGGAGAACGCTGTGCCGCCTTGTGTTCTTGGGTTTTGGAAAGTTTAAGAAACATGAAGCAGCACAAACGGAGGCACAGCTCAAAGACAAAACACAGCGTCGCTCATCTTTCCTGCCCTCAGTTTCTGCTTTACATGATCACATTTCCTGACTTGTTTTCCAGTATTTGAAAAATCGTCAAGCAAGCTGACGGATTGATCTGAGAATTGGGGGGAAGGGTTTTGCTATTTCTCACCAATGTGATCACATGCTCAATAAGCATATACAACTTCAACAGCTGTTAAATTTGGACTTTAAAGTAAGACACACCGCGCCACTCTCAGTTATAGACTCTTTAAAGATTTTACACTGATGTCATAAAACAACATTTTCCCACTCCCTTGACAGCGGAGACATACTTACAGTAGGCCAAAGCGATGATTCCGGCCCAGAGCAGCAGGACATTCAGACCACAGGGACCTGCCATGTCCACGAGTTAGGGTGTGCACGGCCACACACCATACAGTAAAGTCCCGGTGGGGATCAAAGCTGTATTTATAACTTTTAACTCAAATCTAGGGAAACACGTTTCAAAAAAAAAAAGAAAAAAAAAAAGGCCCTACATAAAGCTTCATATGTTTTCCGCCTTCTTCTTCTTCAGCTTCCTGGACTTGTTCCCCAAGACTTACACCTCGTCTCTGGTCTCAAGTCAAGTGAGTAGCAGTGATGTCACGCCAAAAAGCCTGCCTTCACCTTCATATTTTCGTGAAAGGAAGCTGAATTTCAGCTACGCCACCAAGAACAGGAAGTCTTCTCTCATCTAATCTGCACTTGCTTTTGCTCGTGTGAAAACCATCTGACTTTTGAAAAACAAGGAAGTTGAGCTTTAGAGTGAAGCTTCTTTTTGGGTTTTTTGGGTTTTTTTTTTTTTTACTTAAAAAGTGTTTTTACTATTTTAGAAGAATTTTTGAAATTCACCGTTTAACGTACACGGACGCAGATTAAATGAGATGTTGAGATTTCCAGGTTATCATTATCTTCTCTTTGGCTGTAATCAGCTCATCGAGAGACGCTTATCTATCGAATCTTCTGAGAGTTCCATCTATCTCTCTCCGTTTCCTGCGCTCTCCAGCTTGAAGGCCTGCAGTCTCTTGGCCATGCCATCAAAAATGCACGAGG
>KV751319.1:4404046-4425938 GCA_001698575.1 Mola mola
AATTAAAGACACACACACACACACACACACACACACACACACACACACACACACACACACACACACACACAGAGCCTGTGTGTGTGTTCGTCTCTGTGGACACATGGACTGCCAGTCAATCCAGCAGTAGCTTAGTACAGACCCCCCCCCTCTCTGTTGTGGGGGTCAGGGGCTGGACGTGTGTGTGTGAGTGTGTGTGAGCAGAGGGTCAAGGGGCTGGACGGGTGTGAGGACTCTTCTATTCAGGCCTACTAAATACTGCATGCTGCTGATATTTACCTGCTTAAATATTACAACAGTGGCTCTCGGGGGTGTGTGTACATCCGTTGGAGAAGGTGAGAACTCCGCAGCAGCAGAGGTATACAGACATTCCTATTAAACGCCCCCCCGTAAACACATGCTGAGAGGACTTGGTCAACGGCCTCCAGTGAGAATGTCCAGAGAAGCACCGGTCTTCCCCTCTCACATGCACACGCATGCAGAAATCCAGCTCTGGTTTTTTGAGTGGTTATTTAGTAATTTGGACGGCAGTTCAGTGACCCAGCGCTAACGAGGGAGCGAGCCGGGCCTTTGAGGAGTGGCGTCTCTTATCTAGTGACCACACAGCGCTGGCTATCTCCTGACCGCCTCTGACCACTGGTTAAGCTGATTAGGCTGATCATCCAGTCAAGTTACAGTAAGCAGAGACACGCTGATGCGCATCCAATGTACTATTCTGGATTGAGCAGTCGTGGAATGCGAGGTATCCACTTTTTGTGTATACTGGCAGCAGCTTAAAAGCGTGCGCTTGCCTCTCGACGTGAGAGGACGGCAGTGAAGAAATGCCACAGTGGCACTATGAGGAGCAAGCAATGGTGCGGTCGCTCCACAGCTAGCTATCTGTCCGGTTGGATTGGACAAACGGACAGCGGTGGAGGGATGGCAGAGTGGACATGTGATGGCCAAAGTGTCAGGGACTCAGGACTCACCCGTTTAATGAGAATCTATGGTCTGGACTGATAAAGGGCCTGACTGAAAGGCTGTGACATGTCCTAATGCTCACATGTATAAATGATGTGGAGGGTGGGAGGTCGAAGGGAGGGGGGGGTATCAGTGAGTGGAATCAGCCCTCAGAGAGGATGTAGTGTTTAAGAACAGGCCAGAGGCCGAAATATCCAACGAAGCCATTCTAAGAACAGTAAGAGGAGTAAAAGAAAGTGTTTAAAGAAGCAACAACAAGAAAAAAAAGATGAGTCAAACATTAAAAGACTTGTTTATCATTATGAAAAAAAATTAATTCTCCCAGAGAGGAGACCAATCAAAGACTGGAAACAGGAAAAGCAGCTTGCTTGGACCCCCCTCAACCAGCACCTCTGAAGCTAGAAACAGAACAAATCCCGAACAGAAGAAGAACGGAAGAACAGAAGAAATCCCCTTCTCTCTAATTTGCGCTAAAACCCAAGAACAAAAATGACAACAGTTTCACAGGCGATCATATAACTCTTGTTTGTCAGGGCCCGTTTCCAGGCAGCCAGCAGAGAATCCAGGAAAACCCTGCTCCCAACACTTACTGTAAAATCAGGATAACCTCAAAAATGATGTGTAAAGATCTGTCCCGGTGGTGGGCTGCAGTTATAGGTCATGAATCCTATCCCTCATTGCTCTCAGGCAGGACATATGTCAAACTAAAGATGCAAAGAAAGGCATTTCTCATCATCACGCTGGAGTTTGTCCAAGTGTTCATTTTTCTGAGGAGTTTGTTTTTAATGGTGCGACCTGTTTGTGACTGAGCTGGTCGAGAATTCGATGACTCTGCCACCAGATCGTTAAGCCGCAGACTATGACTGCAAAGGAGTCACCAGCCAAAGGCAGAGGTACTCGTATCCGGGAACTTTCAGCTTGATCTTTGCACAGTGGGAGGAAGCAGATGTGCGCTGGTCGTCTTTATTGGGCAAAACTAACTAGATACAGCCACATATTTAACGGACGGACACGAGGGTGGTTTCTATCTTCTCTTGAAACACTTTGCTGGAGAGTAAATAAACATATTTGCAAAAAATGCCCAAATTTCGCAACGGTTTAATTCAGAACTACGTTGACCCAAGTGACACATTTGTACTCTCGCATTTAGTGTCTATTCAAAGATCTCCACATCAAAAACAACAATCAAAAAATTACACACACACACGCACACACACAGGAAGGGCTCACACACGCAGTCTTTGTTATGTTGAGAGTAGCGTTTGTCTCTGCACGGCTCCAGCAGAGAGGGGTTAAAATCCGATTGAGTCGATAACACTGGAGAATAACACATCCAACATGCAGTCTGAGTGTATGTGTGTGTGTGTGTGTGTGTGTGTGTGTGTGTTTATGTGTGAGCAACACGGAGCCTAGGGACTTCCTCCCTCTCCGTCTGCAGCCCTCAGTTGAAATAGAATTGAATAGTCTGAATCCTCAGTGGTAAATGTTCAGAAAGTCAATACCAACTGTTAAGTCTTCCCTGCATTGGGGTTATGGGCATTACCATTTCTGAGACTTCAGGAAAACACACGCACACGCACACACACACACACACACACACACATACACACACACCGAAGACATACTCGCCAGCTGCCCCATGAGATGATAAAATATTTTTCAGTCTTTTGCAAAATGCTTACTCTACATTCTGCTTAAAAATTCCCTCAACATAGCGTATTCATTGAAGGCTTGTTTTCGTTCTTGTTCGCTAATCTCTGAACAATGATCCTGGTAGGCATTTGGCATTTTCCAAGTGACATCAGCGCCTGAGGGACAGCGGCTCCGCTGATCTGACGAAGCATCAATTCAAGAGTGTTTAAGCACACGCAGGAATTGTATTAATAATAACTGTGCCAAGTGCATAATCACAAAAAAAGATTTAAGGTTTGACAGAGAATACTGGAACACAGCTGACACAGCGTTTCTCTCGGTGAGAGACCTTCCCAAAGAATAAAACATTTTGTGCAACTGATGTGTTATTAATGCAGAATAGCAATAGTTTGGGGACTTAAAGAACAATTTGAATATTAGAAAACAAGCCAGTTAATGCTTTTTATTTGAATCCAATAAGCACCTTTGATGATAATAACAATAATAATAATAATTAGAAATACAACCTTGAGGACTATTTCAATTTGCAGATATATACATATTTGGTCCACTCACATGGGATCAATTTCAACAAAATAAAACTAAAACATTCAGGTTTAATTTTAATAAGTGAAGAAGTCGCACAGTGCAAAAGTGGAGCTCTTCAATGTATTTTAATTTAAAGTTTCTGGACAATGATGGAGGTCTCATGCAGAGCTGGATAAGTCATCGTTATTAGCATCATTTTTGGTATTTCTAGTTGGAGTCATGCTTGACTATCGTAAAAAAATACACGCAAACATATTTCTAATTAGCCTGAATGGTCTGATAAGTGAAAAATGCAAAGAAACGAAGGTCGTCAAGAGTGAAAATGAGTCCAGTCGGCCTTTTCACGGGTTGCTTTGGGGTCAGAAAGGTGCTGCTGTGCAGCTCCGTGATTAGTTCGTTCACTTCTCAGTGTGGTCGTGAGCTTTACGAGTGGCGCAGCATTTGATACGTCCTGCTGACCATTAACACTCAGCCAACATGGACCTTTTATCACGGCCCAGTGTCTCATTTGAACAGTGAGTCATAAAAGCCCCAGGCTCTGTCACTCAGTGTCATTTAAACCTGGCCTGATTGGAACTATGTCTGGCCTTTGCTTTCCCACCTTCCTCCCCGCTTGCGTTCTTTCCCGGCCGCTTCATGAATAATGAATGAGGATATATGCAGGCTGGAGTTCAGATATTAATGGAGCAGAAAAACTGAAGGAGAACCATTCTTTGTGCTGCCAGCCATTGCTTCTATACCCTGCAGAAGCTACCTCTGCCCGGTCAGATGTTTTGGTTGGTTTTTTTTTACTGTCCCCTTTCTCCTTTTCTTTCCTCATTCTTCCTTTCCTTCCCTCTGCTGCCGGTGGGCCTAGATGAGATAATGCTCAGTCACTTTCTGTCCTGCCTAGAGATATTCGCTTCTCTCCTGGCTGTCAGGGTGGGGGCAAAGTCTGGGCAGTGACTTTGAAATGAGAGTCCAACTTTCAAATTAGGAAGGAAAAAAAAAGGGGGGGGTGGCAGGTAAACTGGGGAAGTTGACTTGGCTGGATATGCAAGGTGGCTATTGTCTGTCTGTTAGACCAGCTCTCATTCAAGGGCATGGCAGCAAGCGTCCTCCTTTGTTTGCCCCCGTCCTGTCTTTCTTCCAGCCCTTCCGTGATCTGTCGAATGTGGCCAGAAGAGCCCCCGGCCAATCTGTGGCAGTCAAGGGCGTGAGGTTCGGCAGGGCGGAGGCCAGCGGATGGGACGCAGGCCTCAGCAAACACATATACTCAAAGTACAGCCTGGTGTTTAAATGCTTCTAATTAATTTGAATTTTCTGTCACACAAGTGCTCAGCTGTTTTTGCGCTCCATCAGAATGCTTCGCTGAGAACAACTAACAAAGGCTCGCTGACATTGTGCATGTGGCACGAGGGGGCTGGCAGTCAGCGAAGTCTGGCCCCAGGCTGGCAGAGTCGCTGCCCATCGTTGGATGACTCGCCCAAATAGGCCAGAGGGCACAGATAATGGGCAGAGTCTTCTAACCCTTCATTTGTGCCAGACTGTCTCCACGTACCTCCGCACCTTATATGGTCAAATGTGGACAGGCAATCACGTGTCTGTGGTCCAGAGAACTGCAAACCGGCCACTGATGGAAAGGCTTTCAAAGCAAGCTGCCCTCCACCTTTGACCTGCAGCCGTACGGTCTTCTGTGGACAACCTCTCATCGCTCGCTCATCTCAAATGAACTAGCTCGTTCTATGGATGAGCTGCTGAAAATTTCGATAAACTATTTTCAAGCCATATCAGCGTTTTTCTTTTTGAGAAGGTTATTCTTCAAAGACAATAACCAAGTGAAACACTGTCCATAAAGCCTTCATGTGGCCCAAAATCTTGACACACACACACAGATTTATGTTTGATCATTTGATTTTCGCAGGACTTCATCAAATTGCCAGTAAAAACAGTGATTTATTAATTAACAGACCAGATGTGATAACACTTTTATAAAACAGCAGACGGTGCATTGACTCACGTTGTCCCTCTGCTAAAATTTCTGCAATATATTCATATAATCTTGCAGTCATGACATTTTTCACGCGCAGGCTTTGTGCAATTTTTAAGTTTGTACAACTTGCTAATGGGACTAGCAAGTTGGCTGTTTTGCCGTCCATATACTCCAAAGGCCCAAATGAAGAATATTTCTACCATGAAGCAAGGTTTTGATCTTAGAAGTGAAACAGAGTGTCAGTGAAATAGAGCTAAAAAAAGGAGTATAGTTCAAAAAGTTTAAAATTTAACTTTTCGAGCTCGCTTCGGTGAGCGTTTCAGCTAATTACGCACAAATCCCTCACGCTCACAGCTCCAATCCACCGGCACCGCTGTCTCGGCAGAGGACAAAGAAAACAAAGGAGACTGACAAACAAACAGTGAGTGAAAAAAAAAATATATAAAAGAGAGGAAGCTTTCTTTCCGTATAGCAGCTGAGCTGAGGCGACAGTGGCGTTTAATCAGTTGGTTTTTCCAGCGCCGTCAGCGTGAGCAGCCTCGGTGGTGCAGCCCTCTGATCAGCGCTGGGAGAGGAGCTCCCTGCCGAGCTGCTGCCGCCCCTGAACCACAGGTCAGTCCTTGGTGAGTAGGTTTCCATTCTGCTGTCGCCTTAACAGTGCCAGCTCCTTCTCTCATTAAGATACGCCCTGTGTCTGCGTATGTGCACGTCCATGTATGTGCGGGCGTATGTTTGCTTCTGCGTGTGTGTGTGTGTAGTAAATGCACCCCAGGACTAGCCTAAAGGGGATGTGGATTCCCGGCCTCCGCTGAGATCCGGCAGCACAACTAGGATTTCAACCAGCGGGTGGGGAGGGAGTTTGTGTGGGTGTGTGTGTTAGTGTACATGTGCACGCACAAGTGTGTGTTAGAAGGAGATGCGAGACGCATCAAGTGACTCGGTGCCTCGGGGTCAGACGCACACACACACATACGCAGAAAAGGAGCTGGTGCTGCGGCAGGGTAAACAAGAGCAGGCTGTTAGATCTCATCAGCCTCATCACACGCTTTATTATGCTGATTTGGGAGTATACTGTAAACTAATCAGGAATCCGGGAGTCACGGCGGGGCTTAAAGGTTAGGCGTACAGAGAGAGGAAAACTTGCTCTGCCTTTGAGTAACTTTTCTTACCTTCTTATTTCCTTTTCGGCTCGCTCCTCCGTAGCCATGGTGCTCTGGCTGAAAGGTCACAACCTTTCACCCGGGCATGAAGGGCGCCCTTCATATCGAACTCGGTTCACTTTCACAGGTGTGTCCGATGCTGCCTGGCACCGGAGAATCTGCCGTCGTCTGGGGATTTTTGGAATGGAAGTCAGGGCTCCTGTGTGTCGCTATATGCTAATACTGGCCTTTAAACAAATTCACAAAACACACTTCCGACCTCATGTTGGTCCACTTGCATAAATGCATATGATTCTTATTCTACACCCAACATCTACTCTGACTTACACAACAAGGCAACAGAGGAATGTTGTAAAGTTCACAACGCCTATTAATTTTGAAGCATTTGAACAACATCTCGGGGTTTATCAGTCCTGGCGTCACGCTTTATAAATAATGAATAAAGCAGTCTCTTGTTTCTCGGACGTGACTTAATAAACATTTCTGCTCAGAACTTTCACTGATAAAACGTCACTCGATCCCACCTTTTCTGAGCTAGGCCGTGAAAGGTGACGTGGACAACTTTAATTTGGCTCTCCATCCCAAGTGACACCACATTTGGCGGGCAAACAGAACCGGCAAACACCAGCACGAGCGCTGCAGGTCTCCACAAACACAAACAGGGACGTGGCAGAGGAGCAAGCAGGCAGATTCCTGAGAGGTCAGAGTTACCTATTGCGGAGATATAGAAGGGGCGGAGACAGGGGTGATAATTCAGCGAGTTTCGGTGACACGCAACGCAGTTCACGAGCAAACGAACGTGTACACACAGTGCTGGAAAGTCACTTTACATCACTGCAGTGATGCACAAATCTGAGGAAGCCTATTCAACTCGAATTTAGCATTTTCCATGTTGCCTTTTGAGAAGAAAATGTGTCTGACAGATGTAACAGCTTCCGCGGTAAGATTTTTTTTTTTTTTCTTAAAGAAAAACAAGTAACACTTTACAATAAGGGTACATTAATTAACATTAGTTAATGCAGTAATGAGCATTTACCTTTTAATGTGCCAATTAATCAATTATAAACATCTTCATGATAATTAATAACCATTTCACAAATCAATCAACAGTTGAACAGAACATTATTAACTGTCGTTTAAGAGATACATGTTTTCATCTTTACAATAAGAGTCATAAAGAGCAGTGGTAGATATTGAGTTAGGGTTAATACAGTTATTTCAGGGTTGGGGTTAGTTGGCCGTCTGTGTCAAAATGTTTCTCACTGTATTATGTAACAGTTAGTTAATGACATTACTGACTTAACTAATGTTAATAGTATGGTTAGACATTTCACAAAGGAAAGATTAAAAGTCAAGAAAATAAATACATTTTGTGCAACATAAATTTGTGTTTCCTTTTTTTCCTCTCCTTCGACTCATCTCGTGATTTGATTAAAGCTCTGAACGCGGCACCAAAAGGCTGCTTGTGCATTGGTGTGCGACCTAATATCAACAGCTATTAGAGGTTTTCAAAGTGGGCAGCTCCAACATTTCCAGGGGAGGCTCAGTGAATAAAGTGAAAAAATATATTAGTAATCACATTAGCTGTCAAAGGGAGCTCCCATAGAGCAGCTTAAATATGTGGGATTTGGTTAAGGAGATAGTTCAGAAATATAGTCATTTAGAGGGATTTTACAGTGTTTTTTCCTCACTTACCCAGAAAAATAAATACTTCAGGCAAGGCGGGGACCAAACATATGTCTAACAGCATTGTTAGGCTGTTGATTCAATAGTTAAGTGTCTATAGGGATCAACATTATCATGATCCCTTTTCGGCATTGGTAGTTGATATTTCTTTAGTATAATTGCAGGATAAGGAAAGCGATACTTTTACTAAGTAATTAAAAAAATGGGAATTTTACATAAATCTGTCCTGTACCTCACCTCTGAGCAAACATAGTGGACATTTAGTCCCTGCGACGTGCAGGATGGTCTCACTGTGGCGGCGCGCTCCTGTGGCCAGAGGGAGGGGGCATCACTTTTAATCTGCACGAGTGCGCCTTGATCTAATAAGCTCGTCATGAGCGTACTTATGCGGGCTGTCATCACAAGATTATGTTTGTGTTCAACCCAAGCAGATCCGAGTCGGGAGGCTCCAGCGGGGCTGCCTGTCGTTTAGGGCTCGTAAACAAGGTGCATGTCGAGAGTTGAAGGGTCCTGCTGCTTTGGTGTCTCCTCTGAGCTGTCAGCAAACACACGCACGCAGGAGAGCTGCAGACAGAGATGAAGACTAGACAGGGAAAGATGGAAGGGGACAAGACAAGGCGGCAGGAGACATATCACAAGAGGGAAGGACAAAAGCGAACATAGCAGAGGGGGGAATGTCAGGAGTAAGAAGATACAACAGAGGATAGAAGAAACAGCAAAGGAGAGGATGAAGAGGAGGCAGCAGGAGAAAAGGACAGGGAAGAGGAGAGCAGAGACTAGACGATAGTATTTCTGTAAATGTAATTGAGCAAAAAAAACAGTTTACAAAAGGGCCAATTTTGAAAAAAAAAAAACATAGCTCATCACAATACAAAGGAATCCAGAGGTGAACAAAAATTACAGTTGTTCCGATGCTGATACCAGCATCACGATACTGGCGAAAAGGCTTGTATTGGAATTGGCGAGTACAGGCTCGATGGGCTGTTTTGATGCGGTAATTTAGAGTAATTTTACTCTCGATAATCCATCCAGAAAGCGACATGCACAGAATACAAGTCTCTACTTTCACAGGGGGGCACAAGTGTTGCCAATTTTAACACAAGTTACCTTACAAAGTATTTGAAGACATGTAAGGGACAACCTTGCCGATGCAAGCAAGTGTGAGGACGACGAACCTCAGCAGCAAACCTTGGAAGCTGCATTCTAAGAAAAAATCCCAACCACAGCAAAAATACGGCAAAAATAACTGCCAAAATTGTGGAGTACATTGTGCTGGAAGATGAGCCCGTCAGTCGTCAAAAATGTGGGATTTCACCGCTTAATTGAGCATTCGGAGCCACGCTACTGCTGCCTGTCGTTTAGGGCTCGTAAACAAGGTGCATGTCGAGAGTTGAAGGGTCCTGCTGCTTTGGTGTCTCCTCTGAGCTGTCAGCAAACACACGCACGCAGGAGAGCTGCAGACAGAGATGAAGACTAGACAGGGAAAGATGGAAGGGGACAAGACAAGGCGGCAGGAGACATATCACAAGAGGGAAGGACAAAAGCGAACATAGCAGAGGGGGGAATGTCAGGAGTAAGAAGATACAACAGAGGATAGAAGAAACAGCAAAGGAGAGGATGAAGAGGAGGCAGCAGGAGAAAAGGACAGGGAAGAGGAGAGCAGAGACTAGACGATAGTATTTCTGTAAATGTAATTGAGCAAAAAAAACAGTTTACAAAAGGGCCAATTTTGAAAAAAAAAAAAACATAGCTCATCACAATACAAAGGAATCCAGAGGTGAACAAAAATTACAGTTGTTCCGATGCTGATACCAGCATCACGATACTGGCGAAAAGGCTTGTATTGGAATTGGCGAGTACAGGCTCGATGGGCTGTTTTGATGCGGTAATTTAGAGTAATTTTACTCTCGATAATCCATCCAGAAAGCGACATGCACAGAATACAAGTCTCTACTTTCACAGGGGGGCACAAGTGTTGCCAATTTTAACACAAGTTACCTTACAAAGTATTTGAAGACATGTAAGGGACAACCTTGCCGATGCAAGCAAGTGTGAGGACGACGAACCTCAGCAGCAAACCTTGGAAGCTGCATTCTAAGAAAAAATCCCAACCACAGCAAAAATACGGCAAAAATAACTGCCAAAATTGTGGAGTACATTGTGCTGGAAGATGAGCCGGCCGGTCGTCAAAAATGTGGGATTTCACCGCTTAATTGAGCATTCGGAGCCACGCTACTGTTTGCACGGTCGCAAATAGATCTCCAAAATTGTTCTTCCAAAACTTTACGAGACGGTAAGGGAACACGTTTCACGTAGGCTGAAAGACGTGCAGGCGGTCAGCTTTGCTACTCACATGCGGAGCTGCGATGTCTGCCCTCATGTCTTTGAGTTTAACTGCACACTGGGTGGATTCAGTGTCACCATCAACATTCACCCTTTAGTGCAGGGCTGCAAGCAAACGAGTTTCATAGGTCACATACTGGCATGTTAATAGGCAAGAAAATTGAGATGCGAATAAAGTGGAACATCCCCAAGTCCAACATTCACATTGTTTTGACAACATTGTAGACGTTGAAAAAAAAGGCATGGACGAGATATAGTTATAAAAACACACCGGTATCGCATCAGTTCTCGGTATTGACCGATACCTGATACTGGAAAGGTAAAGAGAAGAGAGAAAAAAGGCGAATGAAAACAGGAAATGGGCAGGAGGAGGACAAGAGGAGACAATGAGTCAGGACAGAAAGGAACAAAACAAAGGAGAGACACAGCAGAGGATTAACAGCAAAAGTAACAGAAAAAAGAAGCAAAACCAGGTTTAGTAGGTAGAAAGATGGACATTGAATAGAAAAATGCTCAAACCGGATATAAAACTACAGATAGGACATGGCAAGAAGAGAGACAAACAGAGGGAGGGAAGATAAGAGACACAGAGGACAAAAGACAAAACTGAACAGGGCAGGACAAAATAAGTAAATAAATAAAAATACATCAAACCTAGCATATAATAATAAAAGAGAACAAAGGACCAAAAATGGGGGTGAGATAGAACTAAAAAAGTTGGAAGCAGAAAAGAAACAAAAACAGAAAAGAGAGGAATACAGGGAGGCGAACAGAGAAGGACACAGGACAACTAAATACAAATATACAATAAAATACAAAGACAGATGACAAGAAGAGGACAGGAAAAAGTGGTGATGGGGACAAAAGAACCTACAGCATCAGAGGATGACAGCAACACAGAGGGTAAGACAGAGGTGGACATGAGAGCAAAGGATGGAATACAACAAAACGAGACCAATCCCACAGAGAACAAAACTAGAGGAAGACAGCAGGAGAGGACAAGACTGTCCGCTGAAGACAATACAGCAGAACTTTAACTGGGCAAATACACAGAGGAACACACAGTATGTTGACCTGCCAGCTGACAACACAACCTGGGAGCTTCCCTCTCTGATTCCTATAAAAAGTGCTTTTGTTTTGTGTGTGTGTCTGTCGGTTAGCCTACACACACACACACACACACACACACGCAGCTCACCTGGAGGTGGTGGGTGGGAGTGGGAGGATGGGGTCTGTGTTTAGCTGTGGGCCCTGCAGACAGGGCGATCAAAGGCTCCTCAGTCTCTGTCTGCTAACGTTGAATAGACAATAGTAAAGAGGTCCCGCTTTGATTTCAGCTCACTTTTATTGATCAGAGAGGAGCAGGGATTGAAATATGAGAGACAACCCTGAACTGGATTCTTCTTCAGCTATTGATTATATCCAGAACAGACAGCATTTCACGATGATCCAAGTTTTTGTTTTATCCTTTTTTTTTTTCTTTTTTTGAAGCATGAAAATGTGTGTCTGGCTCTTCACCTGTCTTTCAGAAGCAGCTAGGACTACAGTTATTTCACCAAACAATGCCTCTTCTCAGGCCTACTCTTTCTTAAGCGGATGTCCAAAACTTCCAGGATAACACTGACAGCAACCCCAACTCCCTGTGTGCTTTTACCCTTCACCTCCTCCCTCCTCCGCAACCTTTAAACCTCAGTTTTAGGACATTTTGCTTCTATAATTTCGGAAGAGGCTCAGTGGGTGTACTCGGGGCAGGGGATCGCGTACAGGGGGCAGAGGAGCTTGGGAGCAAGGAAACGCAGGATCACAGGCACGCTTAGACAGAGCTCCTCTCTCCTGCATACATGGTCCCAGCTCAGCACATGGCAGCTGTGTCTAAATCACTCCTGAGATGTAAACAGGGGCTGCATTTAGGGCCAGCATTCGGCTGTTTTGGGATGGGAGAGAAAAATGCTGTGTGATGGCTTACATTCTATATTTTTTACATAAGGGTGTGGTTTAAATGATCTTAAAGGGGTAATAAGGTGCTCTGGAGGAATTTACATATTTGGTAATATGTAGGGATATGTAATTCGGTGCAGACAGTCTGGTCAGTGACATAGTTTTGTTATTTTGACTCTGCACTCCACAACAATGGGTTTGAAAAAAAACAATCAAGATGTGATTTAAGTGTAGACTTTCCGCTTTAATTTGAGGGGTATAATAAGAGTATAAATCATTCAGGCATTGGTCATTTTTTTTTTTTACACAAAGTACGACATTTTCAAAGGCTCAAACTAAGCTAATTCTAAATAAAAGAATTCTAAGAACATATAAGGATTATTTTAAATACTTCTTTGCAGTTAATAACTGCCTGAAGTCTGGAACACAATCACCAAATAGTTAGTTACCTTCCTTGGGAAGCTTTGCCAGGACTTTACTGCAGTGGCTTTCAGTTGCTGCTTGCTTGAAGGACTTGTTGGTTGAGATCATATATTTAAATTCTTCACTGATGAAAATCCTATTTCTGTGCCTTGAGGAGATCCTTGGTTGCTTTCGCAGTATTTTTCAAACCCATCGTTGTGGTGTAGAGAGTCAAACTATCAAAACTCGTGTCACTGTCTGACCACAAATGTGGGCATTTCTTCTGTGTGTGCACCTTTACCTCAACTGTGCAAACTGTTGGCTGCTTTGCTTGCAATGGACAGTTTTCCAGCTGTAAACAGTGAGGTGTCTTCGCAAACTGCCATAACTAACCCAACTAAGGCACATTTTCCAAAGGTGCTGTATACGCGTCCAGAAAATTCTTTAAAATCCATGTCTTAATTGGAAATATCCCAATGGAATATGATGTTTAAAATACCTTCATAAAATAATGAATACTGGCATATTCAAAATAGTGGAAGGTTAGTGTGCATGTTAATATACTTGAATCCAGTGAGCAAAATACAGGATCAAGAAGAACTGCACTGAGGTCTTTTCAATCATGCAGAAGTCATGTAATGGTTTGATGTATTTCTTGTTACTCTGGTTTTGCAAAGACAGAGCTAAACAAGCTGTAATATTAACTAGAAGTCAGCACAAATGAAATACTACAGCAACGTTCTTTTTACCGTTGACGTTTGTGGCTGAATTTGGCATATTCTTGCACTCTTGTCAGTTAGAGGCCACCAGTATTCACAGTACTTGAACTTAGCGTGATGAGATGAGTCCAGATTTTATGTTTAATATACAATTGGGAAGAAATTACATTGTTTATTTATATAACTGTGTGACTGAGAACGGGTGAAATACTGCCCCCTAGTTGTTCAGGGCATATGGCCGGTAATTACAATACAACGATGGATTAATTTCAAAAGCAGCTCAAAACATTTTTTTTCCCCAAAGTTATTCTGTTTTCATTTAGTAAACTCTTTCAAGTGTTTTTGAACAATTTTATAGTTTTAAGAATCTGGGTTTCTGTCTTGAGCAGAAAATAAATGTTCCTTAAAATCTCTACTTCTCATTTCAGGTGAAGACAAATTCCTCCAACACGGTCTATGTGGAGCCAGCGAGGTCCCTTCATCTTCGGAAGTGGCTCTTAAGGGCCTGTTTAAGTTGAGCTGACAGATGTGGTTATTTGGGGACAGCTCATTGGCAAGTTTATGGCTAGAGTGCTTATTTTACTAGCGCTGAGCACATGTGTTAGTGACAGCGAGGGAAATCCTTTCGGAAGTCTGGCACACGGTTGAAAAATGGGAGACTTGAAAGGACATAAAATCCCCAAGTGTCACCAAAAGCATCTCAGGGAGATTTGTCCAAGAACATGAGGACGGAAAACTTAAGACTATAACAGATAAAAGTGAATAAAAGTAGAACCTGGTTCTCATTCAGCATGGATCTGTTTGATTTGTGCTTCTGATTATCTGGCACCATGGAAATTGACTCCTTGAACACATTATTAAAACTTTAATCATTTCAAAACTGCAAATGCATTTTGATAGAAGTCATTAGAAGCTGACTAATGTTACCAGGAGACGTTTTTAGTGAATCAAATTTAAACTGATATGAAGCCATAAAAGTCTTCATATTACCTTTATGTTTATCAAACTTTCTTAGGAAGTAAACCATTGTGCAGTCTGTGTAGACTGGCCTCTCACTCTGTACAAACACGGGCCAACAGAGGGGGAAGGGGTGCAGGTGACTCAAGTCTCACAGAGGAAGCAAAATCACACCCCCGGCCACCTGTAAATTGTCTCCGAGGATCAGGTTTCTTTTGAACACATTTAAGACGGCCTTTGCTTCCAATAGTTTACAGTTTGTGAGAACGCCCTCTCCGGAAGGCTGGACTGGTGCTTGCATGTTCAGTTTTGCGGGGCGCGTTTTACAAACCTCCTGTAGGGCTGCTGGAAAGACGAGGGAGAAGCAGTACGTGCCCTTTAAAAGCCCCTGACGGGTTTGAATGAGCCACTTGGCTTTTTATTCTTGCTCAGTTCACTGCAGGCTGCTTGTACTTTACCATGCCCCCCCTGTGCTGGCCTGGTGGTAGCACATTAAGGACATGCCGAGCAAGAGTCGTTCATTACATCAGCGTGCACATGCTTATTATATGTGGTGTTTATTGTGTGTGCGTGTGTGCGCCTGCCTTCACATATGTTGTGTGCCGGGGAAGTGCTGATGAGTGACGCCAGTTGCGGCCTGCTGGGTGCAGCTTCCAACTGATAAATGACTGCAGGGACTGTCTTTCTTTACCAGAACCTCACATTTTCCCTGGAGAGCCACTGCTGACAAATATCCTAACCTGAAAACCGAGCGGGCCTACAAGAGAAGCGTTTCATTCTAAATATGAGTTTAACCAGTTTAAAGTTACTCAGGTTCAAACAATAGAAGCTTTCAAATGATGAACAGGACTGTGCTGCTGTTCCTGTTCGTGTTTGGAGACTGTCCCTGGTGATTCTTCTCTCCCAGCAAACTAATATGTTTGAAGCTCAGGCTGCCATCGCCAAGCATGCGCCACAAGCTATTTCAAATGTGCCAAAAATATTGATATTCCAAGCTTCTAAAAACAAAACAAACAAACGGGGAAGGAAAAAAATTTCAAGTCAATGTCCTCTGGAACGGCCCCATTTTTCTACCTCAAAACCCTCAGATCACCTGGGACGTATGATGAGCTGAGAGATTATTTTGCTACTTCTTCCTTTCTCTCTATTTAATCTAAGCTTAAACACACACGTTTATTTAAAGTCTTAAAAATTATATCTTTCAATTAAAATCTTTTAAAGAATGAGTGCAGCCTTCCTCATTCTCTGCACACACAGTTTTGCAGGGAGCCAGACACCAAATTTGGTTTTACATTTAGACATTAACTAAATCATCTGTAAAAGTCCTTGCTCTGTCGTTTTTGTTCTGTGTAAAAATGTTAAAATCAAGTGTGCTGGCACATGACGTAGTACATTTAAATGTTAAATTTCCAGCTTCATATAGGCCAAATGATTTGATTAACAACGCTCTTGTCTGCTGTGCTGCATACTCATATACCTTCAAAAGACTCATCAATAAAGGAAAACTGCAGTGAAGACTTTTCACCACAAGATGGACTTAGGGATACGTAGATTTAGGATAAATGGCAAACAGAAAAAAAACAACCCAAAACAAAACAAAAAACAGCGTGGACAATTTTTTTCAAAACGTTTTCCTCATTAGACCCATAATGCAGAGCCGGTTTGTAGCAATATATAAATATCTCAAGGCTCAGTAGGTCCGCGAGGGTGAGGGGCCATACCAAACACCTCATGTATTAATTTCAGATATTTACTTTTGTTTGTTTTCACTGTGTTCAGGGCTCCATGGGAGCAATTTTTGCTGTGATGAAACTGAACAACAGTCCCTGTGGAGTTCATTACAGGAAGGGAGCCAATGCCCACCCCCACTGCTCCCTGGCCAAGAGGGATTTGGAGGGCCCAGAGGGATGGGTTAGTTTGGTGGGTGGAGTGAATGGAACCTACAGAAGGGAGGGAGGGTCTGGCGGGAGTGGGGGTACTCACAGGAGGCGAGAGGGAAGGGTATGGTAAACATTTAGCTAATGACCTCAAACATGCTAACAACACAGCAGAAATTAATGGAGCAGCACAAACAAGGACATCCACTGCTGGAGTAAACGTCTTTCTTTAGAGTCGGAGAAGTGACAGTTTCCTTCTTGTGCGCTTATGAAGAGTGCTTCCTGGCATAAGAGGATGAAAAAGTGTGAAAAAGACAGAGAGAGTCAAAATATTTGCTTTGTTTCACATTTCAAATCAGATGTGTCTGCAAAGTTGTTCAATCTCAAAGCAAACCAATCCATCAACAAAAGTTTAGGGACCATAAGGCACATGATCTTGGAAGCATCTACTTCCGAGCCTTAAGGTTCGAGTGAAAGACAGACGAGCCGCCAAGAGCATCACTGAAGCACTGATCACAAGAGCACAAACATGTTAGATTTTTGGGGCAGATATCTCTGTGTATATACACGTATATACATATATAAATAAATTCAGGGTAAGCAATACCCTACCAAAAAACAGGAGGGTTACTGTTATGTAAAACATAACTTATAATTATAACGCTGACACCGTTATTCCCACAATGTGTTAATATTGGCCGATATTATCCGCTGACCGATAAATCGGTAGGCACCTGCTTCAAATGTTTGGATCGGCCTGTCATGAGGCCTGATAATAAGACATTTATTTGAATCAGGTGTGGAGTAGAGAAATCTAAATCATCAGAAACCCTGGATTAGAGATGCGTGCTGTGCTGTGCTTCTCTGATGACATGCTATCATGTGTTTGTCATGACAGGAGCCCCCTCATGACTCCTGCCAGCTCTAAGCACATGCTGTCAGTGGTGAAGGTTGTGAGTTTAAGACCCGAGTGATGCAGAAAGGAACTTGGCCATTGTGTTGTGTGGATTAAAGACCCAACTTCAGGATTTACTGATGAAAATTTGTTCAGACAGCTCTGCTGGCAGATCCGCCTGTCTCTAATTTGTCTTCATCCTCGTCCTTTTATCATATCCCCCCTAAAAATGTCAGTTTCTTACTCTCTGCTGACTCTGACTTTTTGTTTAATTTCCACTCTTTAATTGTTTGAACTTTCTCTCTCACTAAAATCATTGCTTGAAGGCATCAGATGATAAGAACACAAGTCACATTTAAAGGTTGTAAAATTTAGGATGAATAAAATAATCTAGCACTGAATTTTAATTCACAACCACAAATGTGTCTCTGATCATTCTACATCCTTCAAATTCAAGTCAAAAGCGAACTAAGCATTCAGAGCTACCGCTGTAAACACCCACTGAATTTTAGTATTTTAATACCAATGTTTAAATGTGCCTGCTTATCATGTCTTTCACATTACTGCAACCTTGGTTTGCATCATTTTATATTGACCACTTGTGGAACACATGCCCAACAAGTGGCAGCAACAGCTGCGAGCTGTACATACAGTATCTATGTCACCTGCAGTGGGTGTTACAGGTGTTTTATAGGTATGGAATAAACATATAACTTTTCATATTCTTTCTATACATTTAACCGTGACTTAATGTACAACCTTGAGTCACCAAGACCACCAAAGTTCTGTCCAGGGAGAGTTTGTTTATCGTCAAAATAAATATGGAAATCGTGTCAATGACTATCAACTGTATGGTTCAATTAATATAATGTCATCCCAGGTGTCATCCACATGTACATGAGAAATGCAGGCTTCTGCCATAATCTGGTTTATTTTATGCAGCCATTGGTATCATATAGTGCATTGTGCTGTCAGTAATTAAATGGTGCATACAGGGTATCCTTGTCAGCTTTTAAAGACAGGAAATATGGCATGACGACATGTTTACTAGGTATTTATGTTAAAAGTTCATTAATGCATTCTATTAGTGGAAAAGAGTATATAGTGCCTGAACATCTGAGGCAATTAAACTAATGAAAACCTGACCAAAAAAAAGGCAGCGTGTGATTTAGGTTTAGAAATAACAAAAAAATGAGAAATTAATATGAAAATACTTACCATTAAGATGGCAACCTTAATTCGTCCATCACAGTGAAACGTCTCAATGCGATTTCAGGTAAAATGACTCCTTCCTTATAAATGACCCTCCTGGTCCAGAACTGCAGGTCTGAAATAGCGGTTGCTGCAGCTCTGCCAGGGAACCAGAGTAGCTGGATTCGCTCATTTGGCATGGCATTTTTTATATACAGTACAGTGTCTTCTTTTATTTAGAACTACAATTCTGTGAAATCTAAATCATCAGAAAGAGTGAAGCTCTAAACAGTGAAAATAAGCTGTGATGTGAAACTAATTAAAACCTTGTATAAATACTCTAATGCCCAAGACAAATTTGAAAGCTTTAATGAATTTAGTTAGCATACAGGGTGTTTCCAATGGTCTTTAATTTGACATGAAATGTTCAGAAAACAACCTAACTACCCAAAAAATAAATAATTATTCCAATATTTGACTTTCCTCAATGTCACGTTGAAACAGGAGAGCAAATAAAACGTTGTCCTACCAGTAAAAGATGCTCATCCTGAAAGAAACTCTGTGTTACCCAACAAACAAACAAAATAGTCGAGGGGATACATTTTTACAAAAGGTGTAAAGAAAGGAAAGTCTATATAAAAAAAAAGTTTACTCTTTCTATGCGTAAACGGAAAACATAATCACTGCTGCAGATTTATTTTAAGGCAGTGCAACCTGACTTGGCAGGTTTTGCATTTTCTTAACAACGAGGTGGCAGATAAAAGCAAGATATCTGCATGCCAAACATTAAATTACACTGCATCGTCTTCTGATATAATGTGATAGACTATCAGCCGTTCATGTCTACTCTTTTTTTCTGGACTGTTGTCCTTGAGGCTGACTATGGGGCAAGTTGTATTGTGAAAGGGCATGACTGTAAAAGTAACTTTTGAGTCAACACAAAAGAACATTTTTTTTTTAAATTCTGCTATTAAATATTACCAATTTCTTAAGGGAGTTCATTATAGCATCAAAACTAAAGATTTAAGAAGTGCTTTCAAGCAATACTAAGAGCTTTTGGTGCTTTACAGATACTTTTGTTAAAACAGAATAGTGATATAAAATAAACAGCACTGCGTGTTAAATGGTTAAAAATTGAACCAGTTTTACTACTATGGCAGACAAAGATTGTATAAAGAAACAGAAAAAGGGACAAGGTGTACATCTGCAAACAGAAATTGCAAACACTGTATTTGCAAGTCTCAGACAAACAACTACTATCAACACACTATAAAAATTTTCTGTTGACCACAACAAAATAACTTAATTTTTCTTGAACCTATATGCTTTGTTTAACATGTTATTAAATGTTAAATCAACAAAAAAAATGACAAACATGGGTGTACATGTACAATAATTTGAATTAACTGTTAATGGGCTCTTCAAAAGAATGCAATGAAGCATTATCAATCATTATTTACTCATTACACTTTTCATGTAGCATCCTTGTTGCAATGTAAACCAGTGGTAGACAGTGCTGGTTGTTTGTGACCCATGGGTGCAAACCAACTTACTGTAAAAAGAAATATATCACTGTTTATTCCACCAAATGTCATGAAATCCCTACAGTATACTATTAAATAGGACTTTTGCAGCTATTTACAGTAAAACAAATGAGTCCTATTGGTGCGTGTTTTTGTATTTTCAGTACAAGTGTTTTATAAACTTTTTAAAAAAGGTACCTTTAAATGTATAAAAACCTCTCTATATCTGAGTTTTCTCTTTGGTATTTTAATTAAGGACAAAGTTAGTTAGTGACTTTGATTTTAATGTGGGAGGCTACACAAGGCAAGGATCTGTTATCTCTTCAACTACACTGCAAACACAGCAACATCAATAATCACAACATTTTGTCCTCATGAACGACCTTTTCTGTTGGGTCAAATGCATCCACTAGACCATGACAGGAGCTATGTGTGTTGACTTTGATTATTTTCATGTCTGCATAAAAAAAATCTCATTTAATGGCAGGATACCTTGCTTAAGCTGAACCAAGGATGGAATTTATTGGGGGGGGAACAGCTGACATAAAACTGCCTTTGTTACAGCTTCAAATACTCCTTCCAGGCTGTCAAAAGAGAGACGTTCTGAATTTTTCAAAGACAATACATTAGGTGTCAAAATGACTTACATTCAAAGTGTTGTGGAGATATTAGCTAATGTTCTCCCGCCAGCACATATCTAGTTTACCCTCTAAATGATCCTCCCTTTCCTATATTACATTCATAATACATGTTTAACCCTGCCAGCCTTCCACTACCAGGGTAAAAAGTGCAATACTACACCGCCATTAATAACACAATTATGTCTCTCAGTTTAGTTTTGCTTCCACCGAGTAAAAATCTCTTTCCTACAGTTTTATGAGTATTTTCATTGCCTTTTGCGCCAAAAGCCTTCACGGTCAATTAAACGATGCACCTATTAAATGTTTTGAGGACAGGCAACACTTAAATCTGCAGCGAGGAGCTTCTGTCTCTTTGGACTCCATCATACTACTAGCTGCTGTAGCCATCACTGTGGTTGCTCAGTCGACCAATGGTTGCTGATTGAGGAAAATTACACAGTTCTTCAGCATAGAAAAGATGCCAAAGATGCCACGTTTAAAAACTCAGATGTACTCTGAGCTTTATTTGTCAATAATAGGCATAGCATTGTGTAAACTTGTTTTATTTAAATGTAACGGACAGTCATTGATATTTAAAGGCCTTGCACTGCAGGTTTAATGTTGCCTTTTTTAAAAACTACTTTCACAATTATCAAGCATAATTGCTTTAAATAGCATCAGCTCACAGCAGCTGCTAAATAAAACAGGGTTCATCACGTGAATATACACAGGACATGTATTTTAATTCCATATAAAGACATGAGTGGGTTACGCGACATTGATTTACAGTCCTGTATAATTATTAAAGTTTAAGGAATGGGAGGTCCATCTGACAAAAAAGTATATTCTCTATAATGTTGATCCAGGGGCAGGAAAGGGTTTTGGCAAGTCATCACTATCACCTTGAAAATACAATTACGTTACAAGTACTACTCATCACAAGGAAGTAAACTCTGGAATTAGTTACTGTAAAAAAAAAAAAAAAAAGCCGATAGATGTACGAGTCCAACATGGAGAGCAGGGCAGGGAGGGAAGTGGGGAGTAGTTCTGTAAGCTAGTGTGTGTGTAACTCTGGACTTAGCTGCCCTGTGTAATGCTCTGCATGTGCTTAGCGATGTCGTAAACGTAGGTGATGTCCGGCCTCTTCTCCGGGTCAGGGTTGATGCACATATCTACCAAATTCCTCAGCTGGTGAAGGGGACAAGGGGAGAGTTGGATGGGAAGTAAACAGAAATAATTCAGTCAATGACACTGCTGTGAGACTGAGCTGCAGATTTTAAACAGAGCAGCTCCAGAAATAAACAAACCATGCTAACAGGGACCTGCTTGTCATTTAATTAGCTCTTTCAATAACAAGGTAATGGAAAAAGGTAATAAGAAGGTAATCGAGCTGAGACAATGATGCGAGGCTGGGTTAGTGCGCTAATCGCTTACTGGTCTGTTGAACACACAAACACACACACACACA
>KV751319.1:4426058-4448455 GCA_001698575.1 Mola mola
CCATTATTAAAAACAAAAAAAAAAAAAGAAGAGAATAAAAGATGGAAAGAAAACATCTACGCGAGGTTGCTATGGTAACTGTCTACTGACTTGGCCGCTGTTGCGTGGCACAGGCTTGGACGACTCCTCATCAGCCACTGTGTTTATGTTTATGTTTATGTGTGTGTGTGTGTGTGAGTGAGTAAAAAAAGTGAGAGAAAGATGCAAATTCAGACAGTCTGAGAATTAGTCCAACAGAATGGAGATGGGGGGGAGGATGCAGATATGGATAAATGACACAACAAAGATGAGCAGCTGACAGTTTTCTGCCGATCCTTCAGGAGCATTGTTTACATCCAGACAGCCGCTGCAGGCACCCCCCTCATCTCCATCTCTCCATCGCCCTGTCTCTCGCTCTATCGTTCCCTCTCTCCTTCGCTTTGTCTCCCTTTCTCCAGGATGGGGGTGACATGTGGAGCAACATAGAAACTCAGTGTGGTGTGTGTGGAGAGGCAGTGCTTGTAACACAACTTACTCTTGCACAACTGCTCTTGTACTGTAAAAACACACACTACACTAGTGTGTTTACCCTACAGAAAATCGAGACACATCACAATTAGGCGTTATCAACCCTAATGAAGTAAATACCACAGTTTAATAAAAGTCTCTCTCTCGGGGTTTGCCACTGGACTAATGAGACGTGAAAGACTGCCACTGGCCACTGTGGACCGTTAAGAGTGTGAGGAATAGAGATAAAGGAAGCTCTATAGGATATTCTACTTACACACTAGCATGTTTTGTGGTTATAGCATCATGTAGTAAGTTTATATACTGATCAGTCACAACATTTAAAGCACTGACAAGTCAAGTGACTAACAACGATCATCTTGTTACAATGTCCTGCTGGAAACTTTGGGCCCTGGTATTAATTTCATCTTGATTCATTTATTTAAAATCCATTGTGGTGGCGTATAGATACAAAATGATAACACCTGAGTCATTGTCCAAATACTTTTCGACCTAACTGTAACTTTGACATGCACCTTCACATGAGTGCAGATCATGTAGAGGACACCGAACCACACCATAGATATCATTCTGGAATGGATCAAGGAACATGACATAATGCTCAAAGCTTTGACCCGGCCACCAAATTTCTCAGATTCCAATCCACTAGATCACCCTCAATCCTGACCACCTGCAAGACCCAAAGGATTTACTGCCAATGTCCTGCTAACAGGAGCCACAAGCCACTCCAGAGATCCACTGTCCACTCCCTGAAAGTTCAGAGATGCTCTGGTGGCATAAAAGGGACAAATGTAGAATCAGACAGCTGGTTTTAATGTTTGGCTGATCATCAAATGTATAACATGATTGCAAATAGGTTTTGTGAGGCTGTGATGTAAGTATACTGATGAGGAAAGGAAATAGGTGTCCATTAATTGTTTCGGTAATATTGATGGTTGTTTAACGATGGTATCACCAAGACAGTTTAAGTGATTGTTGGGATTTAGTTAATTCAATTAACTTTAAATAAAACCTACAAGCCTTTCAGCATAAATGTGTGGTTTTCATGCTTTCTGAACTGTAGAAGGCACTAAAATAAACCACACAACATTTCTGATCATTTATACACTGATCGAGACTTAGGTCATAGAGACCACTTTTACCTTTTCACTTTTTCACTATTACCATATAATTCATTCATTGTGTGTTTTATTTTGTGATTCTATTAGTATTTTCATTGTTTGTTTCCATTTTTTTAGTCGCAGTAGAGAGAGGGAGAGAGACACACATTGATGGAGAAAGAAAGAGAAGTCACCAATTAATGCCAGAGAATTATCAAAAATGCTTTGAACTTTGATTGGAAAAGAGGATCAGAAGAGATGATGAACAAGAAAAAGATACAATGACAGACACGAGCACTACGGTGGTGATCTTGCTGCATTTGGGGCCAGCAGTTATCCTTTTTCTCTTTATCCTCCGCCTGAAGTAGTTGGAAGATCGAGTCTAAATACACGGTTAGTTCCAACTGTGTTCTTTATTGTTAAATAGCAGCAAAAATAATAACCTTTCATGTTTGTGGGTTGATGTTGCCGCTCCTCAAAAGGACCACACGGCCTATGCTAAAAATCCAAGGCTTTGTTAAATTAGAGAATGTCCAACACTTCCCATAACAAAGTACAGTGTCAGTGCCAAACAGATAATACCTGCAGTGTATGCATGCGTGCCTATGACTCAGTTTTTTTCATGCATGTTTATTTGACTTAATATATTTAAGAGAAAGACACAAAAATGTTAGGGGGGAGGAAACACACCAACAAAAAGAATGCATGCAAACACAAAGCCATACGTATTAATACACACGTCACCAGCAATCAGCAGTAAGGTGCTCTTTAACCGCAGCCCAACTACATTACATTATTGGGCTTGGGTAAGTCTAACGCAAAATTACAGCAGATGAGTTCACATTTAGTTAGGGAAACATGACACTCCACCGCATTTAGTTTCACTCTACTTTGTAGCACGGCCAGATGCTTTGGATATGTACATTTAATTTAAAGTTAAAATCATAGCCAGTCTTTTGATCATATTGTATCGTAGCTCAGACAGTTGGCTGGATTTCACTTCAACCAAAAAATTCTTCTCTAACCGTCAACAAAAGTCAAAATCAGCAAACTGGCAGAGAAAGAGAGAGAACTGGCTATGATTACCTAAAAAAGTAGTTCACTTGAAAGATATGAAGAATTTTCAGGGAGTTCAGGACTTGAGATTATAAGGAGGACTTTTAAAACACTGAGTAGGTCTGTTACTACGTAACCACAGCAGGAGAGAGTCAGCTGCTACAATACTTACCTCCTCTGAGTAGTGATCTGAGGGAAGAGGGGGGTAGTCACATTGTTCTATCTTCTTACAAAGGGAGTAAAGGTTCATCTTATCCCCGTAGAATGGACTCTGTAGGGCTGCCATCTGAAATATACACATAAGAAAACAGGGAATGGAAATTTAGACATGAAACACCTAATTAACTTTTCAACAGGCGCTGCTACACAGAAGCCACTGTTTACAAACAGAATATGTGTGGTTTTGTAATACAGAGGTACACTGATCACAGTGCATTGAGGAACGGCCCAAAGATGGTGACAGTTCAAGCTGGACCTCAAACTGCTCAAAACTTAACCTGATTGAGCATGTATGTGGGACATCCTGGATCAAACACCATGTGATAATGTCCTACAGCCACCACAGGACAGGACATTTTCAGATGTCTTGTGTCGACGCCTTGATGGATAAGAGCTGTGTGTGCAGGATTTGGGGAGGGGACAGATGAAATGTGCACTACTCACAAATTCAAGTGGTCCGTCACAGAAAAGTCCAAATCCACGAATGCTTTTCTAAACTTTTTCATTTTCCTCTAGTTTGCTGGCACTTTCTGTTGCACATCTTTGAAATCTTAGTGATAAGAATATGGAAGAAGAAAGGTGTGGGCATGTGGAAGAAGAGAATTTTTCTGTTCACTGAAGCACAGAGAAAAAGGAACCTCTGGAAAACAAATGCAAGCAAACTGAGCAGAGGACAATGGTAAGGGAGCTTGGAAAGGATAAGGGGAGGTACTGAGTGGAAACAGGTGAACAATCCTTGTCTATCCTATGCCTATCTAAAAGAAAATATACAGTATCATGCCCTTTTTTGCTCTTCCCCATAAATCTGCATGTTCAGAAAACCTGAAACAGACCTGCGTAACAAGCACACACCTAAATACTATGATAGGTTTATGTGCTGTACACATAATTAAAATAGATGTCAGGGTGGAGGATCATCTACACAAAGACACTGGAACCTATTGACTTAGATTTCAAAGAAGATGCATTACAGTGGGTGCTGAGGGAATTAAAAGCCTGTATCTTATTTCAAGAGCTGCTCAGCCAAATAAGTATGTATGCTGTTGGTGAAATGCATTTTGCAGTTTCATGCCTTGCACCTGCTTTAAGGCAGTGTGCATTTCTGAGAACATTAAAAAGTTGCTGTGTATCTAAAAGCCTTCCAGAAGGAAGGAAGTGTCTACTGGACTTAAATGAAACAGGATAGCATGCATTGCTATAAGGGGACAAGACAAAGAAAATGAGACGTTTACCATAGCGCACAGATGAAGTTTTGTTACATTTTTTTGTTGTTGTTTTTCTGGGGTTTTTTTTCTTCCCAGGTGTGCCTAAAGTACATCATTATCGCAGACTGTACACTGTGATTTACAGCCTGTTAATTGGTAGAGTGAAAAAAAAACCAAACAAAAAAACCAGTGAGAATGTGTCTACATATGGATCCAAATGGAATTGATCCAGATAGAATAAAGCAGGCTAGTTTGAATGTGCCAGCTTCCACAAAATCAGACACAAAAAAGGCAAAATATGGGTGTAAATTAGACCATAAAGGAAATAAAGACAGAATAAAAGAAGTTTTTATTTACAGTGTTGTATGAGAACATAAAATACCCTGGACTATATCAAGTTTTTGTAGACGTTTGAGTTACACAGAGTCATTGGACATTTAAAGCTACTGTTTGCAGGAACTTAAAAATTATCTGCTAATCACAAGAATTACTAATAAAAAAATACTGTTTTTGAAAATGTATCTAACTTAATCAGATGTAGCTACAAGTGTAACCCTTTTAAATTGCCCAATCACCAATTTCGCTCTTCGATGAAAAATGTCAAAAATTGATTGGACAGAGACGGAAAAGTTCTGGTTCCCTATCGGTTAGATTTTGACAGAGACTCACAACTTCCAGTGGGAGGTGGAGATGATGGTAGTAAATTCTCAGTAGGATATCTGTCCCCTGGACCTCATTTACCATCACATATTCATCTGCAGTTTTAATCAAACACTCACATTAATGCATTGTGTCCTCAAAAACACATGAAAACACAAAGTAAAAAGAATCTCCCTTTCTCCTTGGACACCTCTGCCCCTCTGCTCCAATGACTACTGAGACCGGCACAGCAGGTGGTTGACAGTGATGAGATGTGTTAGAAAATGTGTATTCCTGTGTGTGTCAGCAATGATGCACTTCAATTAGGAACAAAGTCTCATATCTGTAACATCTGCAGAAATTTTTTTTGTAAGATTTCAGATTTGTTTCCGCAGTGATCAAGAGACAAAAACAGACACAGATGCATTGAACACATGCAGACACAACAATGATAACATGCTCGAAAACGCAAACTCAGTATTATCACAGATGGCATCTCCAGAGGAGTACTGCAGGCAAGCTGTACACCTTAAACAAGTATTACATGAGTTTTGCAATGTACACAAATTTATTTGTATATAAATATGGCCTTCTGTAAGAATACGAACATGATATATACTAAATCATAAAAGGAACACCTAATATTTTTTATTGGAAAATCAACTATATACATCGATCAAAATTGAACCACTAGTGTTTTGGTGATGACAGGACCTTCCTCACTGACTCAGTTTCTAATAATAAAAAGCAGATCCAGACAGACGCTGTACATTTGAATTAAAGTTAGAGCCGTCCCGTTTCACTTTTTGTCAAACCAAATCTACAGCAATTTTATCACCAGCTAATTCGAATTCACTAACTTCAGCTTATAAATTTGTCATCAGTCCAGCGAGTTCAGAAAACTTTAGCTTTTATGATGAAATATTTACCACAAAAGGTCAATGAACATCTTGGACTTTGTTTCAGAAAGTGAATTAGGGTCCAACTAACAAACTGAGAGCTGTCAAAATGCAAAAATAACTAGAGGACAGTGCCTGGCAGACTCAATTGGCTTTCTTTCAAAAGGGTATGATTTGGCCTGAGTGCCCACGTGTGCACAAAAATATGCTGACTACTAAGAACAAAAGTTACTTCAATGACTTTGAACGACTGTGTGGGGGTGGGGAACTCTGCTCTTCATAACGAATATATGTGTACCTTTTAGTACTATGTAACAGTTAGTGTGGACATGTGGATTTCCCAAAATATAAATCTTTCAGGAAGTAAGAAAAAAAAGTGACACAGAAACAGAAAAAAAAAAAAAAGGAAGAAAACCAGCCAGCTTCAGACACCAGGAGGCAAAGGGTTAAACAAGACCCCATCGTATTTTCATGGATCTTCTGCTTTTGACAGATGAAAAATGTCAACTGTCCTGTTTGTATTTGGGAGTTTTTGCACTATTCATCTGCTTCATTAGTGCCTGCTGCTCCTAGCCCCTGACAGCTGCTGGCCCCCTGCTCTCAGCTCACGCACACACACACTCCTTTTTCAGACTGTGTCGTTGCAATGGTTAGATGATTGACTCACTCTCTGACCTCTGAGGCCCTGGTGTGTAAGCATGAGACTGTGTGTGTGTGTGTGTGTGTGTGTACGGTTCATTGATATTCGAGAAACATACAATACACACGCATGCCTGCTGTCTGTCTAAGGGGTGTGAGCTGCTGGTGGCACAACACAAACATACTCCTCGCAAACACACTTCCCTCCTTTGTTCCTTGGCTCTTCAGCTGGCCAGGCTGAGGCTGCAATCTCCTCAGCCCGGGCGTGTAAAGCCTGCATCCCTGTCCGTGTTTAAGGGTCTGGATGGGGCCTTCAGCTTAATTAACACTGATCCTGCTCTCTCTCCAGCTTCTCTATCCATACGCCAATTAAAAGGAGCTGTGTGAAGTTCAAGTCCCCTACCACTAACTCCCCCCTCCAAAATCCCAGGAGTCCTTACATCCTGGGACCAAAGGGCTTCTCACAACTTCTCACTTACTCAATTGTAAAAACAGATACACTTATAGGTGCATTCTACATCAAAATAAACAGCTAAATGTGAACACACAGATGCAAAATAGATTTAAAAACTTGGAGATATTCTCCCACTTTCTCACTCACATAAATATATGGAAAGAGAGGAATGGAAAGCATGACTTTTTTATGGCCTCACTGGTCCTTTATGTGGTTTTATGATGACATATTAATCAAGGCAATAAGTCACAGTGTAGGGACAGTCATTAAAAATACACCTACACTCGAGGGAGTCATCATTGCTCTGCTGCAACAAATGGAAAAGAGAAGGAAGAAAGACAAGAAGATCAAGATGAAAAATGGATGGTTAAATTAAAAGTGCCGAATGGTTCCAGAGGTTGGAACTTTTGAGGAAAACTGATGACGATGAATTTATGTGTCCTCATCTCACTGCAGCCAAAATAAGTGTAGGTCGTGGAATTTAGAGGAACAGTTCAGTTTTTTTGGGATATGGAATTTTTTGCTATCTTTCTGTAAGCTCAACATCGACTCTCATGCCTGCCCACCGCATATGAAGGCACTTGCTTTCACAACAACACTTATAACAGGGAGAAGCTGCAAACCTGGTTCCGTCCAAAGGTAATGGCATCCACCTACAAACACCTCTAAAGCTCAGTAATTAACAAGATATTGTTTCTTTATAATGTCTAAAAGAATTAAAGTTAAAAATGAGCGTAATTTTAAATTTTATAAAGTTTTATATTTGAAGTACCAATATGACGTGGACTTCTCATCTGATGATCCACAAGAGCGAGAGTGAATTTCCAAAAATGTCTTACTATTCATTCAATTAAACTTTCAAAATATGGCTTTGAGGTAGATTCAGAAAAACTGAATAAAAAGTACTGTTCCCTACTAATATTTAAGTTGATGTTTTGAGTAGGGTATGGAGGAAGGCAAAAGACTAAACTATTAAGAAAGATTAACAAATATATACAGAAGAAGAGTGACAGAGTATCCGCAAGTAGGTTAGATAATTTGCTAGATATGGCACAGCTTGGCACATCGAAAACTACCCACTATATGAAATACATAAAGGTATAACAATGGTATTCAGAGACAGCAGGCTGTGTTCGTGGAAACTCCACTTCCATTTTTAAAAACATATAGAGACCTAGCCACAGGGCCAACTCATCACATGCCAACGCCAGCTGCTGAGAACCCAGAATTTTTGGGCCTCGTAAAACCTACAGCAAAACATGAGGGGAGGGAGAGGAATGAGGCGGGAGGTATGAGACATGGGCACAGTTAGAGGTATGGATGTCTGAATTTCTACAGGAAGGAGGCACATTCCAGCAAAGCTTTTCAAGATATGCTCCCCCTCTGCACACCTTTTATACAACACACAGGAACCACAAAACATCAGAGCAAGCTGGAGACTTACAGTGTATAAACTGCAGCACTTTAAGGCAAAACATACTGAGCCTGGGAGTGGGAAGGGGAGGTGGGTTGGGGTGGGTAGGGGGATATATTAAAACAAAAATATTGGATGGATTTGACTCGGAACAAGAGGAGAGAGTGCTCTACAATCTCACTGACTAGTGTGTGACCAAAGCCTTTCCTTCAACTCTCCTGGTCACCCTGGGTGACAGCGCTGACAACTGCAGCATCCCTGTTTAGCATATGGCGTAGGGAGTTCAGGTGAGAGGCACAGGGCAGGGTCGGGTGATGTAATTAGGGTGGACGTAGTGGAAAGGGATCAAAGAGAATGGGAGATAAAGATAGACGCAGATACAATGACCAGGTATTGACAGACGGACCCCTTTGGACCTTAACCCAACCCCCCGGCACAAAAATGAAAAAGGTAGGCTCTCTCAAATGGAGCTGTTTCACACATAAGGAACTAAGATCCCTGGAAAACACACACACACACACACACACACACACACACTAGTACCATCATATTTTATGCTCAGAGTGAAATCGATGAGTACCAAAGGGATGGTGCGTGGATTTCTATGTGAATTCCTTATGCCTTAAGGTTAAGTGAGGAAAAGGGCGGGCATTCTGAGGGGAACATATCAGAGGGGAGGAGAAGAGAGCAAAGAGGAGAGTTTTTAAGAAAGAAAGAGGTAAGTTCTCTGACACTGAATGCACCGCGGAGGCCTTCTTACCAAGTTGAGTGGAAAGCAAGGGTCTGTGCTTCAAAGAGAATATGCATGTCAGGGTGAGCAGTGCTCTGGTAACAATAAGGTTGTAAAATCTTTATCTCCACAGGCTCCTTGTATGGCTCACCTTGACCTGATGGCTGGAGTTCTGTCTTTGTTTTGGTTTTTTTTTTACCTTCAGTACTTTCTCTCTGAGTGAACACACCACATCTTTTTCTTCCTTCCTACAATCTATTACCCTGCTCTCACTATTTGTTATTTTTCCCTTCTACTTCTTCCCCTTTGCAACCTTCTATCTCCTATTTCTGTAATTATCTGAAGACTTTTACTTCCTTCTCTAGGGTCCTATATATTTCCTATATAGAGTCCTATTCTCTGTTTTCAACTGACATCTTTATTTGTGCCTCCTGATCTCCTTGAGAAGCAACACATAGTCCCCTTCTTGCTTTCTCAGCATTTAGTCTGGACAGTCTGGACTGGCACACTCCCATGGTCAAAGTCATAAAAGATCAATTCACTGTGCCCCATCTGAAACAATAAATGGTCTGTCTGTACTCTCATCAACATCAACATCTTCATCAACAAAATATTGAAACACAGATAATCAACCAAAGTTTTTTTTTTAAATTAAAAAAACAAAATTACACCAAATCAAACGTATATACACCCAATCATGATACCTGCATAAGCTATGCAACAGGGATAATATAAGCTAGATGAATCTGTTTTTTATGACCAGTAAAAAAAAACTAAAACACATCCTCCATGTAAAAAAAACACCACACACATAAAATGTACAAAAACAGAATGTGACCTGCAGCACCCGCCGCTTTCAGCCAACCACAGCCTTGTCTTCCCGCAGTGCATTATGGGAAGCTAATTAGCATGAAGGACTGTGGTCTCTGAGCAACCATGACCTGCGAGCTGAGCTAAAACTTCTTCCTCACGCATTCTCCACCTCTATGCCTGAGGCACTGTAGAGAAGGTGTAGTCACTGGTGCGTTGAAATGCAGCCCAAGTGATCAGCAACTCAGGGGAGTTAAGAGAGAGGAGGGGAGAAAAATGTGGGTGTTGTAGTGGCCGACTTTCTGAAAATGCACGTGTGTAGTCACTGCATGTGAAGGTTGGCAAGATGAAACATCAGATTGACTGCTATCATCCATGTCTATCATTGTTCTGCTCCTCACTTCCTCCTCCCAGGCTTGTTTCCACTCAGAGTGGTCTACAGCAGAGCCTTGTGGTGTGCTGCGCCTGACTAATCAAACTAGTCAGTGTCATTGGGCGACCTTATCTAAAACACATGGCCATGTCAGTTCTCTTCACCCCCAAGGTTTTCAATGTTTAGCAGGTTCCCAGGCTAGAAAACTTTAACTCCAAGAACGTTAAGGCTTCAGCTCTACCAAGTGACAGCAAAAAACCTGAGTAATGAAAGCTAAGGAAATATAACATACTATTTAAATATTGTATATTATAACTACAAAAAAAAAAAAAAAGAGTATTCCCACCCATGTAGATGAGTGCACATGGTGTTTTAAATTTGTATAGATTTTCTTGCACTACTCTATTACATGCAGGATTGAATCAATGGTTAGTTTGTTTATATGCATGTCTGAGCCAATGTGTTCTCATGTCACTCGCACAGTCGACTGCAAGGTGACAGCGTGTGCATGTGTTTACCTCATACAGCAGGCATCCTAGCGACCAGATGTCAGATTTGAAGTTGTATCCGTTTTCATGTATCCTCTCGGGTGACATGTAGTAAGGAGTACCCACTGGAACAGAGAAGGAGAGAGAGAAGAGAGGGAAGAGAGGGAAGGATTGATTACAGAAAGAAATAGAGGAAAGAAGAACAGAACAAAGGCAGAGTGAGTTTTACCATTTGAATTACAAACCAAGCTTCCCCCAGTTCATGTACATCACTGATGCAGTTCACAACGTGCACAAAAGAAGTTGAAGAATGGAACTCTCCATTCAGAAGTTGGCATCTCAGCAATAGTTAAAGAAAAACTACAATGAGCCTTCAAATTACAATGTCGAAGTAAGTTCACGTAATACAATATTTAATAAGGTTAGATATCATCATGTACACCCACAACGTGCATACAACTGCAAAGGTATCACATACACATTCACAGCAGTCATGGTCTCACACACAAAATATACATAAATCAGTTTTGATTACTGAGGCTCTGTAATGATCTGAAACAGTAGGCAAAGAATACGCCCAGGGAGCAGCAGTGGAGCCTTAAAAGTCGGTTCGTTTCTGGTTCTGGTTTAGAAAGCTAAAGAATCCTAAACTGCCATTGTGACTGGAAGAGCTCCAGAGAACCCCAGACCTTCACCCCACTGGACTCACAGAGGAACCACAGCTCAACATCACATTCATAACACACTGCGGAAAAATCTGGATACACACCATGTTGTTAGCTGCCTGCGACGGGCTGCTTTATTTCATTGCTTTCTGTTTTCTGTGATTTCCCAGTAAAAAAAAAAAAAAAAATCGATCAAGCACATCCAGCAGAGGTTTTATATTAATCGCATATGGTTACAGATGGAAATTTTTTCCACCCCCTCTAACTGAAGTCCAGCAGTTCTCATACTTTGCTCATTCCACAGTCTCGGAAGCAAGCATGTGAATATAGGCTTACTCATATATGAGGATGAAAACTACACAAGCTCTCCAACAGTACAGCTGAGCTTGGGATTTGGGATCCATAGTGCTTATAAACCCACGCACTGATTCATTGTGCTGAATTATTCCATTAAAATGACTAATTAAAGCTGGGTATGATATTTATTTTTGGGCTCACTGAGCAAAAAATCCATAATCACCTTTGAAAATATTATAATTCAAGTGGTCTGAAAAAAGATTTGACTTCTGCACCTCCTCTAGGCTCTGTATTCAAGCTTTTCTAAAATATACAGTTCCCGTGATGCTATTTGCAGACAGTCATGGGTCACTTCAGAGGAAGGGTGTTCCTATTGGCTCTACAAAAGTAAATGCATGTGCACTTCCCTATAGACAGTGAAAGGCTGTTAGTGGATAGTGGTTATACCAGCAGGAAAATTTGCTCTTTGAACAAACAACTGCAATGATGGCAAAGCAGTCCAAAATAAGGGAGGCTGACATGTCAAGATGACTGTCCATGAACCCTTTTTAAGGGCTCTGTCACTGTTAAAGGGCAGGGCATGGCGGGGAGCGCTACGGAACAGAAACTTTAAGGGGGAAGGGGAGTGGAGTTGCTACCTTATGAGTGTCAAGCTTGAATCCCCTATGTTATAAACCCTGGGCAAATTCGATTGCAACGTTCAAAAGCTGACATTACATGAACTAAAACCAGATAGTCTTTCCCCTACATGCAAAATGTGCAGTAGGAAAATGTACATTAAAACAATCAAGATCAAGATGTAACTTTATTGATCCCCCTTGGTATAAATTCAGGTTGACACAGCAGTACAGAGGAGAAAGTAGCAGTGCAAAGGGATAAATAAAAACTAAAATACTAGAATTAAAAATATACTAAGTATTATGTACAATCTGGCCCCTGTGTATAAAGTGTGCAAAGTGCAATGTTCCTGAGTTTTGTAAATAGATAAATAGAGTGTATCATGAAGTTTACATACTGAATAGTGAGGAATTTTATATATATATAAACAGTTGGACATGTGTAGTATCAGGGTTTATTATCCTAGAGCGGTGTATGAATTGAGTCCATAATTTGTGGAGTGGGTGGTGCTGGGAGGGGTGGGAGCTGTGCAGTTGTGCAGTCTGATAGCAGATGGAATGAAGGACCCCCACCCCCCAAGTGCTTTGAGGCCCGTGGCTGTATGAGTCTGTAGCTAAAGGTGCTCCTGAGTTTCCGCAGCTCGACGTATAGAGGATGAGAGGGATTGTCCATGATAGCCTTCAGCTTTCCTCTCATCCTCCTCTCAGTCACTACCTCCATCCCCAGCAATGAGCAATGAGAAATACTTTTCATACAGAGTAACTGTTCTTGAGTTCTTGAGTTTACAATAAACAGCAACTGTTGAGAGTGAGCTGGGAAGGTAAGAACGGCTCTTATGTGGAAAGAAAAGTCAGCTTGCAGAAAAATGGTCGGACAAAGTATAACTGCAACAATATACAAAAACTCTCCAGAGCCATTCTGCCCTTTTACAGGTTTGGAGAAAATTCAACTAATGTAGTTGCATTTATTAAAACTATTACAGAGGGAGCCATGACATGATATGTGGAGTCTATGGGTAGAGAAATAAAGGCTAAGCACTTTTAATTTTGGTGCAGATCTAATTGGGTTGAGATAACACACTTATCTTAAATTTGCAGTTTTGAATAATGAAGTGTTACCTGTCATTTCAAAAATAATCAGCATCTGCACAGGCAGAGAGAGCAAGTGGAAGAATAAACAAGGGACTAGGGATTGCTGTTTTAATTGGTCATCAGGTTGGTACTGTGGTTTTTGTGTATGTGTGTGTGTGTGTGTGCCAGGAGGTCTCATGGTGCGGTCTGAACAAGCTCCCAGAACATTCATTATTAGTTGATTAAAAAGAATCAGCCTCTCTTATGCTAATAGTTGCATTAAAAAAGGCAGCAGCGCTGGGCTGGAGCTCCTTCAGCATGCTAAATTAAGGCCACATTACTTATTCATGCAAATAAATTGAAAGTCATGTTGGGATTGATTTCCATTATTATGAATTGCTTTGACAACAGTGTATTCTCTGCAAAACAGGGTAATCGTCGTTGTATAGGAGGTGAGATGACATCCAGTACAAAGAACCCCACGCTTCTAACCTTGTGCTTTATGTTCTCTTATGTTAACACTTATTGATCTTCTTTCAAATACATTTATTGACTTGATTGTAGACACTTTTTTTTTTAATTTAAAACTAAAACTTTGACTCGACTGTTTGGACACAAATTTTTAAGTATTTTGTAGGCAGTTGTCATTAACAATGTAACTGTCTGTAATCTGTTTCTCATGACCAATTCTAAATTTCAGTATTTCAAACAGCAGGTCAGCTGAGAGAATGTCAACCTCAATGACAGACCCAGGACAGGAGTTTTAAAGGCTCTGTGCTATTGTGAGTTAACATAGAAAACATTACGGTGTAGGCAGCAGGACAGCCAGAGCAACATTCTTTGTATTCCCCTTATGCTCCCTTTATGTTTTTCTTAGTTTTCTATGGGTCTTGCTGAATCACCCCCATTTGGCTCTTCACCTACCCCTTGTAGTTTATGACTCGTTTGCTTGCCTTTAAAATCACTATGTGTTTGTACACATGTTAGATTGTCATAATTTCCAACATCAGCCTCCCGAAGTCATTCTGTTTCGTTCTGTTCTCCTTCCTCTACTCTTCTTTGCTTTTCTCCCTTTCCTCTGGTACTCATCGTTAACACCTCTCTCATTACAGGTGTTAATTGCAGGTATATTATTCCACTTATTACAGGCAATTGGCTAGTCTCTCATTTCTCTAATGATTGCAACTTTCCAGCTACAACTGTTCTTTTTTCTATTTAATCAAATTCTTGCTATAAACCTACATTACTATTCCAACCGCTGAGAAGAGTGTAGTGTGTCTTTTGCAGACGTGTGCATTTTTGTCAGTCTCATGTCCAAGCGTGTGGATGTGTGTCACTAAGTGCATGTGTGTTTGTGTGCATGCAGACCATGTGTATGGCTCTATGCCTTTTAATGTGAATACATGCACTAACGCCCATGTGGACATGCACATGCGTCACTGCTTGCACATGCATCTGTATAGGAGACAAAGAGTCTCAGTGTGTGAAAGAGTATGTCACAAACAAAAAATGTGTGTGTTTGTGTGATTGTGGGTTGCTTAGCAGGTGAGTTGTAAGGCTGGGAGTTGACAGGCTATACGCCTGGACCTAAATCTCATATCCACAACATGCACATACCTCTTCACAAAGTTAATTCTTTTTATCCCTCTCTCACACTCCTGTTTTCTTATTCTTGTTTCTTTTAGCCACTGTCATATTATCTTACTCCTAACGTTTCTCTTTCTCTCCACTTTTTCTGCACAACTCTGTCACAGTCTCTTCTCTTTCACCCAACATATTTTATGTTTCTCTCTCTTTCTTCGACACATCTGTCATATTTGTTATTGTCCCTTTTTCTTCTCCTTGTCTCTCTGTCTCTCCTGTACTCTTGATGGAAAGTCAAGGTACGAGAGGGGGACAGAGAGGGAAGGAGGAGTTATGACAAGTAAGGAGGGACATAAAGGTGATACGGAAAAATACGAAATTTGTTATTTATAACCTTTGTATAACTCAAAAAACAATTAGAAGTGCTGTGGTCACAGAAACACATCTAAACTTATAAATAAATTCAGCATGTTTTATTTAGGATGATTTACTCTATAATCACTAGGCCAATGGAACAAATACTACGTTTTGATGTGTATGTTTTTTGGGGAAATAAATGAAGCAGATTCAGATTAATGAAGGTATTCCAGTTGACCCCTCTGCGCATGGGGTTGCCAATCCTCTGTCAGCCTAAAGATGGTGCTGTGGAATCAACATTTACTGAGCAATCACTGACTCTCTCTCATCCACCTGTGCCAGCACGACAAGCTGCTTAGTTGATGGGGCTTCTTCTGAGTTGATCATGGGATTTACACTTTCTCAAAAGTCTGCTGTACCGGAGCTGAGAATAACACGCCATTGGTATTAACAGTTTGACATGGGCAAGTGGAACAGTGCAATTTGCACCATTTATATTTGTCTTCGGACTTAATTTTTTACATTTGTCATCATGGAGCAGGTGAAATCACAGGGAGTATTAAAAGAATAAGTGGAAGATTATGAAATCAATAAATTAATTTCAACATGATTAAACCAAAATACAAAACTAGTTAACATCTAAATATAGAAAATGGACTTTTAAGGTCATTTTTTCCCCTTGCTGTGGTTATCAGGGATAATTTTGAGGATGTCTTATCCTGGTTTCTCATGACATAGTGGTGGTTTAAAATTGTGCATTGAACTATTTTCAACTCATGTAATATTTTGAACAGCCAATGGCTCACAAACCTGATCCTCTGATCATTAGATCTCATCAAATCCCTTAGACAAATATTTCTGACACTGCAGTAGTGGTTATTTCTGAAGAAAAAAAGTATTTGCTTGGATTTAGCTTGTAAAGATACAGCCATTATGCTGTCTCTTTTTTGGCAAGCTTAGCAACAAACAGTTGCAGAGACTTTGACAATAGGCCAAAGGGATGAGAGCTGGTCAGAAATGGCTGTTAACAAATTGTTTATAGGTATGCTTGTGATTTGAACACTAGGAAACCCTTAAACTGAGGTACACATGTGCACGTGAGTCTGTTTGCCTTCGTGCTAAATCCCAGTCCCTAGTAAAGCTGCAAGTTTTCAATAACAGGACAAACCTTAAAGTAGTATGAATGTCTATGCCTATTCTGGTTGAAATCCTCTCACTATTGTTGTTTTACTTTCATCTTGTTGATCAAGTTACAGGCTTGACTCCTAAAGCTTAACAATAATAAGGCCACAGGCATTAAACACCTAAAGCTTTAAAGAACACATTAAAACATATGGCGACATTCTCTTTGTCTTAGAATCAGAAAACTTAATTTTGGAGACTTAAACTAAGCTAAATTGACAAATCTTAGCTATTGTGGAAAGTCTGGAGCATAACTCTTACTTCTTTGAATGACAAAATACCAATTTTATGTCATACAGGTGACAAACACACCCATAGTGCCAACAATAATCCTGATTGTAAAGTTGGCTTGCTTGTTTTACGGCACATGCACACAATCATGGCTATGTGTCAAAGGCCTCTGCCCAGTCCTCATCTGTATTAGGTTTAAGGTCAAGCCATCAGGAAGTAGCTAAGTGGCTTACAGCCGTCGCCAGGAAGCATGACTACAGGACACGCAGCTCTGAGCTCACTGTGCCTAATGAAACACATCCAACACTTTGTGATTATTGGGGACCGCTGCGTCTACGTGTCTCTGTGCATTTTTGTGATCAACATTTGAAGGGTGGGTGCATAATCACATTTGTATAGGATGTTGTAAATTACCTAGGGAATGAGCGGCAGTTGTTTTAGAGCTGAAGAATCGTCCCAGACCCAAGTCCCCTAGCTTCACTACTCCTGTAGCTGTGATGAATACATTGGCTGGCTTAATATCTAGAGAGGAGAGGAGAGGGGAGGAGACATGAGAAGAGGATAAAATGGTGCTTATCCAGTGAGATGGACATTTGGTCAAGTTTACATTTTCATATTTGTTCACAAAAGTGCAATATTGAAAATTAACATTTTCATTTCTGTTGCTTTTTTTCTAAATTAAGGGTAATATGACAAACATCAGCCTTTGAAAATTTACTGCCTCAATATAATTGTAAGTGGCTTTTGAATTGGCGGTGTCTGCTAAGTGGTCATTAAAGCTCAGAGCTCAGGGTTCATTAGTGTCCCCATGCCCTAATAAGTTTGTCCAGCTGAAGTACAGCACCTGTAACTGAGTGTTGCAGTAAATGCACATGAAGGACTTGGTTTGACTGGGTCCTACTGAAAGCATATGTGCCCATAAACACTGTGTTCTCTGGTCTATGTGTTGTTTAAGACCTACACTTAAGACTTCATCTGTCATATGCAACAAGGTCCTTCACACTGAAAAAAATAATCCCTGATTTTATCTTCCACTTTTATCCATTTCCAATTTTAAGGACCTACAGGACTGTTTTTCCCACACATTGAGAGATCTAACTTGTTTGTGACAGAAACACATCATACCAACAACTCTTCACAACTTTCTGACAAAATATTGCTACTGCTGTATGCTAATGAAGTTGCAAGCAGACTTGCAACCTGCCTAATTATTTTTGTTATATTCAGGATGATGGTTTACTGAGGTTTAAGAATGTTAAGTTACTGCAATTTTCTTCTAAAAGAAAGCTTTAGTTCAAGAAAAACTGCAGAGTGATTAAATGCACATCTTGACTGGGATATCTAAAACATTACCAAACATGCATCATTTGTGTTTGTGTTACACTCTATATCAATGATTTTTTTTTTAAAAATATCTCTGAGTTCTGTTAAGGTTATCACTGGTTTTATGGTGCTGCTTTAATTGTTAATAAGTCAAAACATAAACAGAAAGTGAAAAAGACATGTAAGTTGATGTAATATTTGTGTTGGTCTCTCTAGTATCTGCAGTAACTAACATCACTGCTAAATTTATAAGCACATTGATTTTATATACTTAAAATGAAGAAATAAATAAAATATAGTGTGTGTGAGTGAATGTTTATATTCAGTATGTGCGTGTGCCAACACTACCTCTGTGCATGACTCTCCGGGAGTGCATATGTTCAAGCGCACTGCAGAGCTGGACAAAGTACTTCCACACTGTCCTCTCTGGGATAAGCCTCCTCTGCTTCTTAAAGTGCTATAAATTAAATACAAGCAGCCACACAAGCAAATGCACACACACATCAAATCAGAAAATCAGAGGAACATTAGTATACCTGCAAGAGAGTACAATTAAAATATTTTAATTGGAGTGGGTAAAGGTCTTGCGTGGCACGGAGTACAACTTAGCACATGCACACCAATGGTTTATGTCTGTCTGTGTTTATACAGCATCCATCCCCAGTCTCAGTCCCTGTTGCTGACTCCACAGTTAATGGAACCCAGACCTCTTTCCTCTTAGTTTGTCCCGTCCCTAACCAAACTCTGTCTTATTTTCACTATGGCCTACAATGGAAAGCACATGCACTCTCAGGAAGAATTTTGTGGTACCCTCCAAAACTCTCCCATCTGGCACACAGCTCTTTTGTTAGGTATATTCCAACCTGTAGTGGCTAAGTGTTTCCACTTGTTTTGTTTATGTATTTTTGTTGGTGGACTGACTGTGTAATTTTGGAACATCAAAAATATGGTCTGTATCCAGAAAAACCACAGAGATGACAGTTCATAAACTTAGGCATTTTAACATCTTACTGATCCACAGTGAGAAAAATCAAGATAGGATAGCCTGGTCAGACAGTAGTGGGTAGGACTAAGATGATGTCAGCAGTCTGACTGAGTGCAGGGTTTTATGGTATGCGCTCATGGTTCCCTTCACAAGACTGGACTATAACCAGCGTGAATGAGAGTTCTGCAAAATGATCACTTAATTTAAATCATAGACTTTAACCCTGAAAAACCCCCTGAATATTTCCAGGACATCAATAGATGGAAATGACATCAGGTTGTAAAACACTTATGGAGTAACTAAAGAACATCCTTGATGATTTTTTTTAGGATATTTGTCCTGACACATGATGCATGTTTGTTCTGCATGTACATATCATTTGCATACCATCTGTAAAATGATTACGCATGCATCACTACCAGCTCAGCATACAATCAATTACAAGGCCCTCTCTGAACTGCATCTGTCGCAAACTGTGGTCACAGACATGCTCTCCCCACAATCATCGAAACGCTTTTCATGAGATATTTATGAAGTAACAGGCTGGCTATGAGGCTCAATTAAAAACCTTTGATAGACTCAAAAAAGTCAAGAGTCAAACAAATTAAATGGTTGTATTCTGAAGTATTTTTATTAGGTTCCAGCCTATCATGTCACTCATTAGCGTGTTTTTTTAAGAAGTTAAAATATTAATGGAACTAAGTTAGGGTTGTGTATATCTAGTAGCAGGAAGAGTAGTAAGAAGTTTTATCTACTTTAGAAATACAATAACCTGCAGTAAAGTCAAGGGACAAGGAGGAGAGAGGACACTACTGTTAAAATTTAGCCCTACTAAACAATATGAGGGAGAACATGAGAGCTGGAAATGTGGGGAAAAAAAGACAAAGAGGGACATGGATGGAAAGTCAGTAAATACTGGAATAAAGGAAGAAAGTACACAAAATGTAGGTGATGTTAAAAGATATTGAAAATTACAGAAAGAGATGGAGACAGATACATGGAAAGAAGGATAGACCTTGGCCTATATCCAAACAAAGCCTTAGTGAGAAGCCATTCTTCCCTTGCCCTCCCATTTCCATATCAGAGGACTGTTTGATGTCAATGGGGGAGCACATAGACGCCCACCAACACCACAACCCTCTTCTCCATGCCTTTAATAGCAAACACTGCACATGCAATATTCTGTAAGTGCATGCAAATCAAGGACCATTTGATTTCATTTGAATTCTGAGATGGTCAGAGAGAGAGAGGGAGGGAAATGAGACAGAGAGAGAAAGAGAGACAGAGAGAGAGAGAGTGTTGGAGAGAGAGTGGGGTGATGAAGGAAAAATCAAAAAGAATAAAACATGTTAAATTCACGCATCAGGGTTCCGTTTTACATATGGCACACTCTATCAATGTGTTTAATTCGCATAATGACCTGATGGGGTGGGGGGCTAATCCATGGCACACACCTCTGGACTGCCACTGCACTGTGCAGGAGACTAGTGGCATAGAGGAGAGGTATTCACTTCTGTGTAAGACTGTATGTTGTGAGCAGCCATAGGGAAATAAGAGTCTGAATGCTCCCAGCGTCCTTGGTAACTTAGGGACAATAGCAGTGACGCACAGTGGTTTCTTATATTACCTCGTTAGGTTGCCAAGAAATGTCTTTGTAGTGCATCCCTGAAAATTTGCATGAGTGTGTCTCTATAGTTGTGTCTGCACATTTTTTGCTTACAGTATACCATATGCATGTATTCAGTGTGTGTTGAGCCTGCCATGTTCACTCTCTTGTACCACTAATCCCCTCCTTTCCTAATTTGCTGTGTTGAGTTGAGTGGATGTGGAGCTGCTGAGTATGACTGCAAACAGCTTGTCGAGCTGCGCCAATACAACACTAAAGCATCATTTATGCATGGGAGAAGACCAGGCTTTACACATGCACACCACTAATTTGCTATACTGGCAGGGTTTTATAATAAATGGGGGTTTGGTATAACTCAAGGACGAATAACAGGGAGCCTGGGATGTACTGTAGTCCGAACCATTTTTCAACACCTGCCCCTGAGAGAAATCTTGTTGATCTAGGTTTAAGAACTGGTCGACCTGACACATCCATGTGACTCAAACCCATACATTACGCACCTTATTCTAGTAAACATGTGCTTCTGTTTTGACACAATGTGGATTTTACTGGATACCTCCACTCAAATTGATACATCTCTTTCCTGAAATTAAGGAAGCCTAGCCAAGGTGAAAAGTATATTTTGAGTAATTCTGTGCATGAGAAAAACAATTCAATTGTAAAATTTCCCCAAATCTTCCATTAAGGTGTAGACACAGCTTTTACCTTATTTCAATATATAAAAAGGAGAAAAAGGTCAGATCACAGCCAAGGAAATTATGCTTAGTACCCACCAAACAATACATGCCACAAATTACGACTATTATTCACTGCATGATTTTTAACAACTTCCCTTGGCAGTCCCAGAAACGTCAAATAGACCATCGGGATTAAAGGGGACTGCAGGAGGTGTTAGAGTAGTATGTTTTTTGTCTCAGCATGGACTGGATGAGTCAGTCTGACTCAGTGTCCAGAGATTCAAATTCCTGTAAGGACCAGAAACTGCAGACTTCCTATCATCATTCCTTTACTTACAAAAGGCCACGTGAGCACTTTATTGCTTCCATGCTAGTATTGTGTCTGACAGAACAATGTGAGATGTAAATAAATATGTAAATATAACAGAATTTGCCTTTCGTATATATATTAAAGAAAAAATGTATTATTCTAGTCTAGGTTTGTCTCCAAAAACAAGATATATATATATAAGATATATTTGTTCACGTGAGTCTATGTCCTTTGCAGTTTATGGAGTTGAGGGTGACATGGATAGTTACTCTGACAACTGGATCTGCAGTTGTGTAGACTTCCCTACCTTGATCATACGTGAGAGGTCTCCTGCATCTGCTAACTCCAGGACTATGTTCAGCTCATTGTCCTCAATAAAAGAAGCATGGTACTTTATTACATTGGGGTGGTTCAATTGCTGTGAAGAGAAAAAAATGAAATCACAAGAAGAACAAAAGGCCATATAATGAGATTTCATTATCACAATGCCTAATTAAAGAGTAACAATTATTCCTTGAAGAACTTACAGAAAATAATATCTCATATAAACTAGTTTTCAATTTACAATGATTCATGTCATGAGCTGAGGAGTTCAAACCACAGGTGAACTCCATATTTGGATAAGTGCGGACCTAATGATATGCTTCTGTCCGCCAGTGTGACAAATCTGGATGAGACGTCAACAACAACTCCTCTGTCTGTGATGACAACAACCCATGTATAAGACAGAATCACACATATTCACACACACAGAAACACACATGGCTGCCTGAAAGGCTGACATGGCTGGCAGTCAGAAAAACAAGCATCCCATCCTTATCTCTGGCTGAGATTTCTTCCTGTTGGTTGGTCAATAACGCAGGATCAACATTCCCTGTAGTAAACAAAAGTCTATCCATCCAGAGCAAGAAAAGGAAAAAAAGTGGGGGGGGGGGGGG
>KV751319.1:4451154-4484568 GCA_001698575.1 Mola mola
ACCTGGAGGGATAACACACACACACACACACACACACACACACACACACACGTTCATATTCTCGCTAGTGCTCACAAACACCCCTCTGCCTTCATATCCATGCAAGGATGCGTACACACATGTGCATGTCCCCACACACCAAAAAACAAATCCAAGCAGTCTGGTGCAGATCAATTGTTTTCCTGTGGTGGAAGGTCTCAGCTGAGGCACCTTAAGAGAACAGAGCGCAGCGCATGACGCCGTCTCCCTCTTCTCTGGTTCTTTACCTTAAGGAGATCTATCTCTTTGATGCAATCTTGCCGAGCTTTGGCATCCATCAAGTCGAATATCTATCAAGAGATCAAAAGGGGAGAGAGAGAGAGACAGAGAGGACAGAGAAGGGTGTTATGACATATTCAAGAAATGGTAAGATGGAGAGATGTAGAGAATATAGGGGGGGGGGGGGGCACCACACAGAAAACATGGTTGCTGTTATCTAGAAGGTAGCGTTAGAGTGAGTACAGGTGTTACACTTCTGAGTAACACGCATATATCCTTGTGTAAGGTGTGTGAGAGTTGTGTGCATATGTGTTGAACCAGAACATATCCTCCTGGTGGTGTGTATATGAATGCAAGTCAGTGAATGCTGTAACCTTGTTTCCACTAAGTAGTAAGATTCAGTTCCCTTTACCATGTAAGTAGCATGACATAGCAACATGACACAGTATAGTCCTCCAATAAATCTGACCAAAACACCACAATAAACTAAACAAAGGAAACAATGAGGACATCACAAACGTAAGTTAAATAATTCACATCATATTTAAGATTGTGAATATGGTAGTGGTTCTTCATTATTACAATGTATATCTGTTTAGTTATTTGTTCAATACGAAAGGAGCTATTAACTTAGACCAACTCCTTTCTTAAATTTTTTTGTTAAACTCTTTTTCAGATTTTTATCAAGTCATGTAATTGTATATTATGTTCGATGTGTATGATACTACCAGTGTGTGGATTCATGACTTTGTACCGCATTGGAGTATCTTGCATGTAGGTGACGGGTTTTCTTATATTATCACAATAGTACAAGATATCACTTTGGCTGAATATAATGGAGAATCCAAGGCTATAACACATTATATTCCAATTACCTGAACTTTTTTCAGGGCAACTGACGTGTTGTCTAAGAGGTACCTCGCCCGGTACACCTCACTGAACTGGCCACGTCCAATTTTCTTCTCTATCTGGAAGTTTGCCAGTGAGTTATGCCCCATATCTGGTTGCAATGGTTTCTGAAAGATAAATAAAGAACTTGATTAACATTTGTGCACATACATGTAAGAAATAATACACACATTCTTTCCCTTTGTAGGGTTGAACCACACTTTAAAACTGCTACAACACGTGCTACAAGAGAAAAACTAAAATTGAAACTTTGTATTTTTAAGACTCCATACATCAGTAAAGTTACAGTTTATAGTTTCTGTAGTTTTTTTTAACTGGGTGGCTGCTCCAGGCATCTGATGACTTGACTGGCATTAGGCTGATGTATCACGCTGTGAGAGGTCTCATGCAATGTGTGCACACTTAACCGCAGCATGACATCACTTCACAAAAGCCTTTTCAGCAGATGTACAAAACTATTTTTGTTGTATCTAAATAGCTGAGCAGAATGCAAATGTTTTTTTTTCCCCTAACCAGTGAGAAGTATGAACTAAAAAGTAGCAAGTCAACATGTTAGCTGATGAACATGTTAAATGTGTACTGATAATATTCCTATGTAATTAATTAAACTTTGGAGACTAGGTTGCTCTTTTAGCCCAGCACGCTAATCTTCATACATGTGAAAAATTACCTACAGTGATGGATAAAATATGTTGGCATGTTTTTGGACTGTGGGAGGAAGCCGGAGTACCCGGAGGGTACTCACGCAGGCACAGGGAGAACATGCAAACTCTGCACAGAAACGCTCTGATCCGGGAATCGAACCCAGGACCTTCCGGCTGTGAGGCGACAGTGCTAACCACTGCACCATTGTGCCGCCCATATTCAAGGTAACTCTGTCAAATTGCCACTCTGGGTCGATTAATCAAAAGGACAGAAAATTTGTAGAAGCCCATGATAAGGTCTTCAAGTATGTTTGGTCCAGTCATAAACCTAACTATAAAAAATAATTGTCTGTTGGTTATATGCCTCTGCACAACAGTGGTAGGTCAAGAAGGACTGGGGTGGTTGATATCGTAGTGTGGTTGGTAAAAATCTTATTTTTTTCAAAGGTGTACGTTCACATTTTGCAACAAACTCTGGATTTTAAAAGTAGTTAAATGTGTGGAAGTCGAATTGTTGTATAAAATAAATCACAAGTAAATAAGGATATACAACTTGTCTTTAAGGCCCCAATTACATGAAAACATTCTGTTTTGTTTTAAGACGCCATTTTCAAATAGTTCCGCGTGCAGACAGGAACGTTTTGAAAATGATCTCCATGCACACGAGACTACAGGAAACACCAAAAACGTTGTAGTACACATGCCACGCCAGTAGTTGGCGATGGGATTTTGTGATTAAATAAAACACGCGCATGCGTAAAGACACTTTTCTCGGCACAATAAAAAAAAACCAAAACAAAACGTGGGTACTAAAGCGAGTGAAAACAATTGACAGGAAACTTAGTGCTTATGCCCGTTTTCAAAATGATGCGTTTTTCCAGTCTACATGGAAACTGAGATGGGGCCTTTCAAATCTTTATACTCTGGAGCACGATTCCGTATTGTTCTGTTTTCAAGCAAGGTAAACGCCGTTCTCGTGTAAACAGACAGCCAAAACGCAACTTAAGTTTTGTGTTTTCCCCCGGAAACACTGTTGTGTAAACAAGGCCTAAATTGACAAGCAGGACTACAGGTAAAGAGTTTAAATAACATATTTGATAGATACAGAGGCCCTGACTTATGACCTCTAAAATCTTAGAGTCACAGTGGACAATATGTGCAAAGTTTGAAGAAAATCCCTCAAGAGTTCTTGAGATATCGCATTCACAAAAATGGACCAGGCGGACAACTGGCCTTGGCTGTCGCTGGCACGGAGGCATAACAATACTCAGTTCAAAATTCCAATGAAAAGCTGTTGCAACAATTACAATCAATAAATTATTTTAGAATTATATGTCAACTGAAAGATCATAGCCATTAATGACTAACAAAGTACAGTGAACAGATTAGTACAAGCTTATATGTTTAATGTTTTAATGATTATAATAATGACAGTAATGCAAAGACACACACAGACAATAAAGGACAACATGACTCCAAACAGAAATTTTTTTTTTTTACCCTAATGTTTGTGTTTGAGTGCGTGTGCGTGTTTGTGTGTGTGTGTTTTGTTGAAGGTTTAAAGTTGACAGGCAAAGGAAGAGGCGTCAGCCAATTACATGCCCTGTCCAATTAACACTTAACACTGTTGAGGTGTGTGCATTTTTCAGCATGACACCACCATCATCCCAAGCTGTCTGAGAGTTATTCTGACAGAGAGCATGACACAATGCACCACAACCCATTAAACATAAAGGCTTGTTCCATCTTACAATAAATTAGCTTGATTATTCAACAATACAGCAGCCAAAAAAAATGCTGCAGTTCTACTGCTAACAGGTACCACTAAATTATTTTGCAACACTTGAACGTTCATAGACATATATATAAGAATGGCAAATATCAACAAGGAGTGTGACACTGAAAGTGTTGTCACAAGTGTGCAATGACTTGTCATAATGCTGACAGAAGCATTTGTCCAAGGATGCAGGATGGACAGTACGAGGTGTATATGGGGGAGGGGCAAGACAGAGAGAGAGAGAGAGAGAGAGAGAGAGAGAGAGAGTGAAAGAAAGGACAAGAGGGCATTGCTTTCATTCGCTGCGTGGTAGCTTGACAAATGTTAGCATGAGCCTCTAAAGCGCTGTGACAACCGCCTGCTGAGAGCACAGTCTTGCTAATGTGTCCTGGCATGCCAGCCCCATAATCACACATTTACATATGCAATGACCTACATTTGCATGTCAGATCGCACACTGTCCAGCATGATTAACAGTGGGCACCTCCCCATGTGGAGTCGCCCTGGGTGGCAGCAGAGGCCATGCGAGGGCGGAAGAGAGGGCTGGAGGGAAGGCGGCTTTTTTGGCAGCCAAGGGGCCGGGCTGCCAGGCAGGATTATGTCAGCCAGTGGCCCCGGCATTAGACACTTCATTAGAGCTAATCTGTTTAGCAGTGGGCAGTGTATGTAAACTTCACAGGCCATTTGCGGCACCTCTTCGCCCCCTGGCCTGGCCTTCAAAGGGCAGCCAGGCCAAAGCTGACTGACAGGCCATCTCATCTGCAGCACACAAGTGTCACACAATCAGGAGCTCCCAGCTAAAACACATGGTTTCGACAAACAGAAACAAACACACAAACACACACACACACAAAGGGGGAAGTCACAGAGGAATGACCCTGAATGGCGCAGGAGTCGGCATCTGAACAAAATTGAGAAGAAAGGGGGTTACAGACAACTGCTTAAGGATCTAAGACGGATTGTGTACTGGCTGTGTACTGGCTGTGTATGTTAACATGAAAGGAGAAGCCAGACATGAGGGCTTGTCCAGTGAACCTTTTAGAACAACAGCTCTTGTGCATCTTGTTTACCTGAATTGGAAAAATATGATCCAAATAATGCCAAGGATCAATGTATTGTTCTTTCTTAATGTGTCAATAGTAATAAAATTATTGGGGTCTGTATAAATTAAGTGACTTTATTTTCTTTTTTCAAGTCTCTGTGGTTGTAGGAGGTTGTTTGGCACCAATTCTAACTATGTGTATACCTATTTGTATATTGCAAAAAATTTTGACTAGAATTGTGTACATTTAGTTATGTCCATTTGTCCTCACATATATACATCATTAATTACATATATTTTGTAATCTACAAGTATGTCAGAAATTTTGTCGTCAAAGTTAACAAACAGTAATTCTGACATTTATTGCAAATGCGTCCATCATGGCAAATGTAAACCCCACCCCCTTTGCTTCATCAATCTGTTAAAATTGTTTTTTGTGGCAGATTTTTATCTGCCCCTCAATAGCCTTGAGGGTATAAGGAGAGAGGGCGTTGTACACTGTAAAGTATACTATAAATGCCATAAATAAGGGACAAGATAAGGATAATTAAGAAAGTAAAAATCTTCTGGTATAATATTTTTATGCCGCACTTACGCTTTTTACTCGCATCATTCTGGTTGCTGTTGGGGAGAAGCTACAGGGGATGGAGATTAAGTGTCAGCTATGCAAAGTATTATGATCAACATCTGCGAGGGACATCATGTCTTGGGTATAAATGTGACGTACAACTGCCATAGGAAACTCCCTAGACTCCCTAAAGAGGGGTGAAAGACAGAGGATGAGCAGACAGACAGTTCATTGTAGGAAGTGTGATTCGGGGCTGCCCAATAATGACACTATTGCAAAACACAACTGACAAGACACATGCAGAGGGGAAGAGGCAATGCAGAAGGCAGGAAGCGCGAGATAGAGTGAAAGAAGAAGATGACAGGCAGCAGAGGGGAGAAGGTGTGATGTGTCAGCCCAGAAGTGCCAATGGTTGCCACAGAAAGGCCAGTGGAGGCAGAGAGGTGCCGTTTGCCATGAAGAGAAACAGAGAAGGAAGCAGAAACAGGAACAAAGGTCCACACCGAATCAAACTGAGCATTGGGGAAAATACACCAGCATTTTTAGACAACTGAAAACTGCTTCTGGAGTCAATAAATCTCCTATGGCCATGTATTTTGGACTCTGTGGAAACTCTGGAAACTCTATGTTTACATGTGCAAAATTTCTTAGTCTGATTTAAAATTTGAGCGATTGGAAATTCCGAATCCGCTGTTTATATGGACGCTAAATCAAATAATCTGATCATGACGTGCGTATACATGCACCAAGCTTTAATCGGAATAGCAGCATTCTGACATGCACAGATTTGTCTAATTTCACTAAAATAAACGAAGAACAAGTTGTACTTCCGCCTGTGCTATAAACAAATGCCGTAGTGGCTAAACTTAGTACTTTCGCGCTTTTCCCTGCAATTTAAACTCCGCGCTCTTAAAGAATGGACCTGCACCAGGTTCTGAAAGCCCTACTTCTGTTTCTACTGTTCTCCATGATCAAGCTATGGGCACAGCAATGCATAATGCTCCTGTGTGACAGGAAGAGAGAGCAGGAGGATATGAGCTTCCCTCCAAGTTTTGTGCTGCTGTCACGTCACGTTGATATAGAGCACACATGCATAGTGAAAGTAATTTTACCCCGAACAGGAAGTCACGATCGGAATAAATGTGCACATGGACGTGGTTCGGAATAAGGAACAGCATAAACCACCCCTCTTGATCGGAATATAATTTCTTTGCGAATGAGCCGAATCGGATCAGAATCTGTCAATTGACGTGAATTTACATTACATAGCATTTTTACTCTGATCAGCCCTTTATTCCGAATATTTGTGTCCACGTTAACATAGCTAATGAGAAGAAATGAGAAAAGAAAAGTGGCAAATCTTAGGGAGAATTACATCTTTCAAAGCCCTCAGTGATCAATCATTTGTTTTTAATTGAGCTTCTTACAAACATTTTGCCATTCTTTTACTTATGGTTCAAGAATTTTGGCATCAACAGAATCTCTATGGAAATGATTTATAGTGCTAGTGTGGAATAGGTTTGATATGATTTTTATTAATTTAAACATACATAAAAGATACAAACATCCTAAGAAATAAAAAGTTAGTTGAAAGGTGCAAAAATATCCTCAATGGGCTCGTGTCCAGGTTATCAAAAGCATTAAAATTTGATAACATTATGATAAACATGTTGGTATGAGTTAAGCAGCCTTTCTTGATCAGACTTGTGTATACGACAACAATAAATCTTATTTTAAATGGCTAAGATTTTTTATTATTTTCGCCACGATATCAAAAGAGGCATCAAGTAAACTTAAATGGATTTGACTGGTGAAAAATAACCTCCAAAGAGATACAGAGGGATAGAAGGAGAGAGAGACAAAAACTAGTAGGCAGGGGGGGCCCACTCCCACCTCCACCAGTCACCTGCCCCCTTGAGCATGGCACCATGCAATATTCATCCTCAGCCAGTGAGCCAGCCATGCAGTCAAACAGGCAGGATTCACCACAAAGGTGCTTCTCATACTCCTCTCAATCTGCTCCACACGAGCACAGCCTTAGCTGTGGCGCTTACAGACAGATCCGTGTCTGTCAAACTCTGTAGTGACTATCAAAATCTGATCTGAGGGGGGCCCCTCACCAACCCTCCCACTCACTCAAAGAGCAAATGTGCCATTAAAAATGCACATCTTAGCAGCTCATCTCATTTACCTAATGCATATGCATCATACCTCAAGGAACAAGTGAAAAGATATTGCAAGTGATACGGAATATCCTTCATCAGATATACAATTCAGATTTCTTCAGGATGAGGCTGGTGGGGTTTTTTTTTCCCCCTGTGCTACTGTGCGGCATGAACCTTAGGAAAGAGACAGCACTTGTTGAAAGACACATATCTGGAAGTTAGTTAGACAGCCATCTACATACTATAACTGACTCTCTTTCTCCATCAACACTAAATGTGAAATCAGCCCAGACTAGCTCTGAGTGTAAAAAACATAATGCAACACAGAAAGTTCACTGTGCTACCAATAACCTACGTTAAAAATGTGGGCCTGGACTTAACACTGATGTAAACTGCTAGAAATAGACTGAAAAACAGAGAAGGAAATCATTAAGCCTGAACAATAACACATAATCAGTGGAAGATCTAGTTTCTGTGTGTGTGAATGGGGGGGTGTTGACTAAATGAAATTAATCATTAGAGCTTTAATCTGACTTTCTTCTGTGAGCAACAATTTATCCTTAATTTTGCAATTAAACATCTTAGAATAAATTAACCCCCTTGGCAATTCCAGTGTTAATTTTGCAGAGCCTTTGCACGTGCGAGAAAAACAACTGAGAGTAGATGCCTATTTTTAGTATTGTTTATTTCGAAAAAGAAATATTTATTCACTTTCACTCCGGGCAATATGGATGAAACTCTTTGTTTAAAGTCTATTCAATAGTTACGGAGGCAAAAACATCCTTCTGGGAAGAAATCAATAGGCCTGATTTCGAAAGGCAGAATTAAACAACAATGACCGGATCTACACAGAGCAAACCTGAGTTTTATTGAAGCATGAATTGAATGCAGGCGTTGCCAGCCTCTAGAGCTCTGATCAACAGAAACAAGTCAAAATTCATCCACAGCTGTCCATCTCACACACAGGTTACAATGGTCTGAATGTTGTCTAACCTCAACGCATTTGACTGACACAGGGGGAAAAAAAAAAAAGTTTGTACAGTTGCTTACAGATTGCAGTTCAGAATGCAAAATAGGTGGGATAATACCCTTGCAATTACAGGATGAAGAGCTACAGTTAGGTCCAGAAGTATTTGGACAATGACAGTTTTTATCATTGTGCCTCTATACACCATCAGAGTTGATGTGAAATTAATCATAAAAATGTGAAGGAAGTACAGACTTTCAGCTTTAATTTAAGAGGTTTCATGAAAATATGCCTTTTTCCATTTAGGAATTTCAGCCATATTATGAGGTACCTCCATTCTTACGGTCTCAAATATATTTGGACAGGTGACTGACAAGCAGTTTAATGGCCAGGTGTGGTCCATTCCCTTGTTACTTCAAGACAAATGAAGCAGATAAAAGGTCTGAAGTTGATTTCATGTATTGAATTGGCATTTGGCAGGTGTTTGAACGGAGCTATTAATATTAGGTCCAAGGACACATCAATGCAAGTGAAGGAGGCCATCATTAGGCTGCAAAAACAAAATAAATCTATCAGAAAGACGCAAAAACTTTAGGAGTGGCCAAATCAACAATTTGGTACATTTCTGAAAGGAAGATTGCTCTAGTGAGCTCAACAACATCAAAAGGACTGGAAGACTGCAAAAGACAACTAAAGTGGATGATGGCAGAATCCTTTTCATGTTGAAGAAAAAAAACCCTTCACAACATGGAAGCAGGATTAGGAGTCACTAATCAAGATGTGTTAATCACATCTTAATTGTTTTATTTCAAATCCATTGTGGTGGTGTATAGAATTTAACCAAAATTTAATGAAATTCATGCACGATATGATAAAATAAGACTGTAATGTCATTAGTAAAAAAGAAACCCTTAGTAATTGGGGTAATCATGTAGTTTGTAGTTTATCACAATCAAGTTGAAGTTGACAATCATAAATACACCTGACCTGTCTTTAAAAAATATGCTGTGTCTGACAACTGTCTTCATCTCACTACACGTGTCATCCTACATAACACCTGCTGGCAGTTGGAAGGTTGGAAAGTGTGTCTGCGTGTAGAATCTACCTGTGGGTGAAAGACTGGCATGGCTGTTTGCTGTCCTTGTGGCTGTGTGTCCATATCCATGGTGTTAGGAGCTTAATCCTGTGCACCTCTGAAAATCAACAGAAAAAAGAACTTCTGGTAAGCCAACTCAATGTTGGACATCACAAAAAACACTGAAACGTGTGGATCTTTAAAAGATAGCACTAAACAACAATACAATAAAATAATATGACCTTAAATCAACTGGACAGTTGTTCTTGATCAGCAACACACTATTGAGTTATGGCTGCTGCTAAAGAGTCCTGTTTCCTTAGAACAGGATCCCATGTCATGTTTGTGGCTTTGACACTCTTTTTCTTGGTTCCTCTCAAGTTGCAGCTTGGCAGAGCTACAGCACGCCACGATATCAATCTCAAAAAAGCAGTGACAATGGTACTACCTGTTTACTTGGCATTCCTCCAAGAAGTCTTTCATAAGAAATACTGATTATCAGGCATGTAACGATGCACTGCAAGTCAGTTGAAAATAAATAAAATTATGGGATTCATCAAGAAGGCTAAGTTGTTAAACAAGTTGTGACTCATGTTTTAAACAGTAGATATCACGCACACTATATACTTCAACTTCAATTAAAAACAAAAATAAAAAATTGGTAAAAAAATCCTGAAAAGTGAAACAAGCATTGTGAATCATATTGCACTGTAAGTTGAGGGAATCATTACATCCCTAATGATTTTATTCGCAGTTTCACTTAATGTTTTGCTTTCTAAGAAAAACAAAAAACAAACAATATCTCACACTAAGGTGAGTGTATTATATATGTGTGCCATGATATTGTAAAACTGTATGTTCTTAAAACAGACATTGAAATAATATGAAATGTTACCTGAATAAGTAATTCACACAAATCTTTAAAGAAAAATGTATGCTGCAAAAATTGTATTCACACATGCAATTAGGTTATCAGTGACTCCTCCTAGAAGTAGAGGGACTTTGACAGACACTCACTTGCAGTGCACTGTGTAATGCATTTGAAGTACATATATAGTTTACATAGTTTAACAATTAAGACTTATTTATAATTTACATGGGATACAAAGCATATTAAATAGCAACTATGCATTACTCACAAGTTAATATATATGAGGTGAAGTAATTCCATGAATTTAACATATAATTGAGCCTGGTATATTATTGGAGCTATGTGTGTTTTAGTCCAGTTGCAGATAAATTAAATTCATTTTAAAATGCAATACTTTGTTTTGATAAAGCCATCTTTCTCTGTATGCAGTCAGCACTCTATATTGTTCAATAAGCCGTTGCTCTTTGTGTTTACACAAGCAATGTGTCCTTACGTCTTCCCGCCTCAGTTCACATAGTTATGGTGAAGCCATAGGGTCAACAGACGGCTGAGGACTATAGCACTAAGTAATGAGCACAAGCTTATTAGCACCCAAAGTTATTTTAAAAAATGTAGCAGACTAAAAATAACAATGCTTGTATTTAAAATTTTGCATTGACAATAAATACCTAAAATCAACCATTCTTCCCCTTCGTTAGGAATAATTGGTATCAGACAAAAAAAACAAAAACATACCTATCAATCCCCAATGAGCATGTCCGCATATGCGTGCATGTACACATACTAAATGCTTGTGTAGAAATTGGAAATAGCATATGCATGAATGAATATAAGTTATTGACAAAGATAAAAATAATAAATCAATACAAACCAATCCTGATTACAGTGTAGATTTTGCCACTATGGACGGACATAAAGACAACAAGGTTCCACACAAAAGCACTGGGACACAACACACCTCACTGTGGGACATTTGCATATTTTTCCATTATAGTGAAGGCAGTCTCCCTGCAGATCTGTCAGATTGTCATTTGTGTATTACAAACAGCCTCTTCCCCCGTTGCCTGACACCTCCACAGCCAATTAAAAATCCCGTGGCACAATGGAGAGGATGATGGCACACAGGAGCTGGCTTTCTGCTCATGTTGTCATTGCCATTCAACAGAGGCTAATGATATTTGATGTCCTCCAAATATATATAAACACATTATAGGGATGCACCAAAACAAAAATCATGGCCAATACTGATATCAATGCTCTTTTGTGTCAAAGAAATAAAGAAATCCTCTGTAAAAAAAAAAAACTGAACTGAACCTTGATGAATTTAAGTCCCACCATCTTCTGCAGACCGGTTCCTTCGGTTTTCTACGTATAACAGCTGTCAGACCGCCTGTCAATAGGCCGACTGCAGTCCAGATCCGGACCCAGACCTACCCATAACCAATGAATCAATGATTACTGTCACATTCTGATGGAGCATTTCCATTTTAACCAGCATTTTTTCATGTTTTTATATGATTGGCTCAAACTCACAAACCAATTACACGCAATAATCTAAAATGATGACTTTAAGCCTATCAAAATTCTGTAGAACATTGCAACAGCACGGAAAGAGTTACACACAATGGAAAGACGACAGGTGGACAAACAGACAGTTAAGTTACCTCAGACAGTGGAACTTAATCTCTCTGGTGGGGAAGGAACCTGGGGTTGTGCGGGAGGTTGAGAGATACTGGCTAGATATAGTCGGGCTAACGTCAACATACAGCTCAGGTTCTGGAACCAGTCTTCTTAAAAGGGGTTGGACTCTCTGCTGGAGATGTTTTGAATGAGAGGAGAAGCGCAGATGTGGGCTTACTAATAGCTTCCTGGTTCTCAGCCAGCATGATGGAGTTTACCTCGGTGGACACAAGAGTTGCCCTCCTGCACCTTCAGGATGGGGAATGGGTTCCGACTGTGGTTCACATCCTTTTTGGAGTCCTTGGAACCGGTGCTGGAAAGTGCCTCCACTGGGGATGACATTGTTGTACTGGGAGACTTCAATGCTCATGTGGGGTATGACAGCGATACCTGGAAGAGTGTGACTGGGAGGAACAGCCCGCCCGTGGATTTCTATGCTAGACAAAGTTTGTCAATAACTAATACCACGTCCAGCCATAAGAGTGTCTATAAGTGCACCTGGCACCAAGACACCCTCGGTCAACAGTCAATGATTGACTTTGTAGACGTCATCTGATCTGCGGCCACATGTGCTGGACACTCAGGTAAAGAGAGGAGCAGAGCAACTAATCACCACCTGGTAATGAGTTGGATCAGGTGGTGGGGAAGGATGCGAGATAGACAGGGCAAGCCCAAGTGTATAGTGAGGGTCTGCTGAGAAAGTCTGGCTGAAGACACTGTCAAAATTGTCTTCAACTCCTACCTCCAGCAGAGCTTCAACCACATCCTGGAGGTGGTGGGGACATGGAATCCGAGTGGGCCTTGTTCCGTGTCGCCATTGCCGAGGCGGTTGTTCGTAGCTGGTGGAAAGGTTGCTGGTGGTAGTCATAGCAGTAACCCCAGAACCCACTGGTGGACACCAAAGGTTAAAGGGGCCATCAAGCTGCAGGAGTAGACCTACAGGGCGTGGTTGGCTTGTGGGACTCCTGAGGCAGCAGACAGCTACCGGCAGACCAAGTGATCTGTGGCTCCAGTAGTTGTGGAGGCAAAAACCCAGGTGCGGGAGGAGTTTGGTTAGTCAATAGAACAAGATTCAAGCCGGCACTGAGGAAATTCTGGCAGACTGTCTGGCGGCTCAGGAGGGGAAAGCACCTGTCTGCACAGTCCTCAGTATGCAAGGGGAGCTGCTGACCTCAACTGAGTGTATAGTCGGGCGGTGGAAGGAATACTTCGAAGATCTCCTCAATTCCACCAACACGCATTCCGCGGAGGAGGTAGAGTCAGAGGGGCTCTCTCATCATTTGGGTCGAGGTCGCTGAGGCTGTTAAACAACTCCACAGCGGCAGTGCCCCAGGGGTAGATGAGATTAACCCCGAGTTCCTTGAGGCCCTGGGTTTTGTAGGGCTGTTCTGGCTAACACAACTCTGCAACGTTGTGCGGACATCTGGAACAATGCCTTTGGATTGGCAGTCCCTGTGGTTCCCCTTTTTAAGAAGGGGGACCAGAGTGTGTGATCCAACGGGGGGATCACACTCCTCACCCTCCCTGGGAAGGCCTACTCCAGGGTGCTGGAGAGGAGAGTCTGGCTGTTAGTCGAACCTCGGATGCAAGAGGAACAATGTGGTTTCCGTCCTGGCCGTGGAACGCTGGACCAGCTCTATACCTTCGCAAGGGTACTGGAGGGGGCACAGGCATTTGATCAACCAGTCTACATGTGTTTTGTGGATATGGAAAAGGCTTATTACCGTGTCCTTTAAGGTGTCCTCTGGGAGGTGCTCCAGGAGTTTAGGGTAGGTGGCGTGTTGTTACGACCATTCGATCTCAGTATCGTCAGAGCCAGGTTCACATTGCCGGCAGTAAGACTCGTTCCCAGTTAGGGTTGGTCTGCGCCAAGGCTGCCCTTTGTCACAGTTCTGTTCATAACTTTTATGGACAATAATTTCTAAATTGCAAATATTTAATTTAATATGTAACCAACAGTTGTAAAGGCAATCTGGTAACATAAACATGCATTGTGATCAGGATAGCAAATGAAGAGAGGGCTTATAATACAGAAGCTGATTGGTACCTTACTAGCTGGTTGTTTTGTTTGTGTCACAGGAGACATTTAGTCATTCACCCAGGTGGCCTTCCTGCCACTCATAGTGATTCTTTGCACTTCAGCTTTGTGTTTTTTTCCCCATTGTGGCTGGCACCCTCATGCTTCTCCCTCGACCTCTTACGTTTTGGACTGCATGTGTGTCAAAATAGCCAAGGGGCATCTGTGCTCCCTGACGTTCTTTTGTCTCCCACAATTCATGTTAACAAGATGAATTCAGACTGCCATGTTGGATTAACGCACACTAGGAAACAGAACAATTAATTAACAAAGCTTGCTCAATCGAACAAGGCATGGTCACACTTTCTGTTCTCCCTTTGACACATGGTAATGTGCAAGTGTTGGACAATATGGTAAAAAATAAGATAATCACTTTCATACTGATCAAAATTGACATAAAAATGTCATAAAAATATTATGCTATCTTTTTTGGATGATAAAGTGCCAAAAGTGAAATTGCATTATTACACCACACTGGCTGCTGTTACCTTTTTTTGAGCTGTGTAATAATCTGTTGGATTTTTCCACAGTGGGAAAGCATTTTGAGATTATCTATGATTATATTATTATCTATGAGATTTAGATAATCCCCAACTGAGACCATTTTATCCCTAAACCGGGTGAAAGCAGTCAAAAGCAAACCCTGCCATCCTGGTGACTGGACAAGTCAAACAGACTGACTAAGTTTAATTCAATAAATATTTAGTGTGTAAACTATAAATCTAATAAAATTCTCTGGCCATAAACTCAGTGCCCCGTTTCCCTAATTTTATAGATGGCTATGATTCGGACAAGTCCCTGTCCTGATTAGAGGTAGTAATATTTGACTTCCAAAACATTTGGTGGGAACAAACAGCAGTGAAAACTTAAAGTAGCAGTTTGCCTGTGTTAACCCGATTCTTTTGTTGGAAGCCCAAGAACAAACCGGAGTATTCTTAAGTTTTCAGATATAATCTTTATTTTCTGGTCACATATAAAGTATGGCAGCGCTGGGCTCAGAGTGACGGAGCTCTCGCAGGATCTCAGTCAGAGTGAGCCCCAATCTTTAGAAACATTGTACATTTATCTTCTTGGGCTGGGCCCTGCCCCGTACAGAGGTTGAACTTTCACGTAACCGAGTATAATTGGCCAGTTACCCGGACATGGACAGGCCAACCACTGTCCACGCCTTGTCCTTGGAATGTCTTATACAACATGTGAGTGTTGATTGGTTGTGTATCTAATTGCAACAGACCTCGCTGACAAGATAGATAAGTTACATCTAGTACTTGTTTTTCTGTTATGCAGAGCTGATTCCAAATGGTCAAGCTGCTCAATAAATATGAGTTTTAACCTAGATTCAGTGCAAGACAGGAACTACGGCTCAATGGAGAATTACAGGGTAAAACACATTAGGTTAATACACTGAAAAGCATGCTATATACATAGCCAATTATAACACCTGTTTTTTTTTGTTTTTTTTCTAGATTAATGTTTTAGTGCTTTGGTGAAGCTGTGTGGGACAATCATCAAAACTCCACAAATTATCAGGTATCTTAAGTGCAATTGTAAATATATTGTTTATTTGCATAAGACAATTTGCAAGATCACTACATTGTAAGTGAGCTACCAACTACACCATTCCTTTCTCCGTGAAACTGTTCTTTGTCTGTTGTGGAAAGTGAAGAAAAAAAAAAAATCCCATTCAGACCACCAACCACTCAGTATAAACAAACACTGTTTTCTGTCAGTATTCCATCTATTGTGAGACCCCAGTCTAACAATCTCACAGCAGGCCCCATAACACGTTGGTAATTGTATGACAGATGCGGTAAAAAACAGTGAGGCAAATCAAGATGAGGAAAGGATATTAACGGAGCTATTCAGCAATTTTCTGAGAACAGATTTCTTTGTTCTCACATTTGCAGCACTCGTCTTATTTCTCTCTCTCTTATATTTACATTTTTCTACATTTAAAATTGATTGAGATGAGCTTTCCATTTCAATCATGAAAATCAAAACTATAAGTGATTCTGCAGCACACTTCAAAGGAGATGTACCTAGCTCACCAGCAGCCTGCAGCTGTACCTGCCAAAACTGTACTCAAAAAAATTAAGATCAACTGGCTGGTGGTGGTACAACATTGTCAGAGATCCTTTACTGATTTGTTTGGGAAGAGGGTTCACTCTGGACAGTGTAAGAAACCTAACTTTCAACGAGTTGAATTTTTTTGTTGTTGTCACCCTGGACAAGTCGCAGGGCTCAGATATAGAGACAAACAACCATCCACACTCACATTCACACCTACGGGCAATTTAGAGTGACCAATTAACCTAACCCCCAGTTTTACATGGTTTTGGACTGTGGGAGGAAGCCAGAGCACCCGGAGAGAACCCACCCAGACACAGGGAGAACATGCAGACTCCACACAGAAACACCCTGACCCGGAATAAGAAAATTAAAATATACATCAAGGTTTGTTTGTTTGTTTTCAACATTTGCTAACCCTTTAAATACATAGATGCCATAATCTAACAATGGCATAATTTTCAGTCCTGAATTTTTTTTTTAAATAAAATAAAATGCATTGGTTAGCTTAAAATTAAAAACCATAGTCAAATCATGAATTTGGATAGTGGGAGTATAATTAGTTAAAGTTGGGAAACTCATCTAATCAACAGGGTCTTCTTTTTCTTTTTCTCCAAATGTTGTGAAATCCCTTTTACAGACAGGGTAGCGTAACTCTCACGTGGATAAAAATCAGTGGAGTGGACATCAGAAAAAATGTTTCATGTTAATTAAAAAAATAAAATTCACCTTGTGTTTTTCCTTGCTTGATTCAACAAAATAAATTGAAGATACAGATTAAAATTCTTATAAATCCAAAATTTTCTGAAGTACTATTGCATGACAAACTGGTAATTCTCTCTACTAGTTACTTTCAGGCAAGGAAGGTGCCACATAAATGACACAGAGAATTTTTCAAGCCTGTTTCTATTTTTAAAGAGATCAACTTCAAGCATCTTATCAAGGATTTGACAACAGCAACAGTTAGGTCCATTCGTATTCGGACAATGACACAATTTTTATTAGTTTGCTTCTTTACACCACAATGAACAAAACATTATTATTTGGCAAAAGCCATCAAGATGTAAATGAAATGTAAACTTTCAGCCTAATTTGAGGGGTATCACAAGAGATCTGGATTTACCATTTAGGAATTATAGCCATTTCACATGGATATTGCCAATTGTTTCCACCGTTGAGATTCTTTGCCAGGCCTTTACTGCAGCTACGTTCAGGTGCTGCTTGTTTGTGGATCTGATAATGATGATGATGATGTATTTGAAAATGACAAACTCAGTGCATCAAGGATCACACAGAACGATGGGCCTGTGCTACAACCATAAAGGGTGTTCTCCCTCACAGGTGGTTGGCACAAGTGAGGCAACAGCTCATAATGATAAGCTACAAAAGTTAGAGTAATGATCTAACTGCAATAATATCACACACCTCGGAACTGAGACACTCTGAATCACTGTAGTAGAATTCCTTCACTGCAACAGACCTTGCTGTAATTTCTAAATGGTTAACGCAATACTCCTGTAATGCCCCCTTAAATTTAAGTTCAAGGTCAACACTTCAATCCCACCTTAAATGCTCTTTTAAAAATAATCACTGTTGTGTATGGTAAAAAAACAGAAATTATGTCACATTCCAAATACTTATGGACCTAACTTCTTGCATGTAATTCCTATTTACAGTATGTAACAACTGACAGTTCCTACCTATTTTATCTTACAACTCTGATACAAACTCAACTTCTGCCCCATTATGCCACAGAACTCATGTTTAGAATTTTCCCCATCACTGCGAAAATAGTATTTTTGCTCATCCTTAAAGTCATTGTAACAAAATCTTGATCAGTCAGCTTTTTGCAACCCAGTGGAATCCTTCAATCTTGATATGAAATAACATATATTTGGTCAAATGGGGCACCACAGGGTAGAAGAAGGCAAAAAACGAGCAAGACACACCATGAATGCAGTAGGACAGAAGGGGACAGATGCATACATGAGAAAGGTGCCAGTCAAGGGAGAAAGCTTGTTATCCCTGATGTCTTCATGGTCCTGTGAGAGAGTGTGAAACTGTGCAACACAGATACTGGCTTTAGCTCCTCTTTAATCCTGATTTCCTTCCTTCTCCATTATTCATTTAAAGCAGGAGACGAGAAAAAAAAAAAAAAAAAACAAAGAAAGGGAGCGGATTATAAAAAGGTGGATCAAGGCAAACTGGGAGGAAGGGCGGGTGAATGGGGAAGGGTTCCAGAATTAAGCAGTCCCAAAGAGCAGAGTGCTAAATCAGCTCTCAATCCGAGGACAATAAATACGAGAGTGATGACTTTGAGTCGAAGAAGAAGGGAAAAGAGAAGAGCAAGAAAGCAGTTAGGGGGTTAAAATGGAAGAGAGCAAATATATAATGTGACACTATCTGGCCTGGGTGTAGGATGTGCGGGAATCAAAGGCACCTTTGAGGAGCCAGAAGACGACAGTGAAAGTGCTACAAGAGTAGTGTCCATGATTACAAGAAGTGGAGAAATCTTTTGAGTCTGTGCTCATGAAAGCCCACCCCAGGCCTCCTCTGAAACCCCTGCTTGAGTATAACTGATGATACAGAAAGAAAGGAAGAGAGAGGAAAAGAACCACTAATGATGGAGGGTTCCGGAAACTACAGAAGAAGCACACTTTCAAATTCATTTTAATCACTATTCAAAATCATTAGCCTAAAAGCGTGTGCACTTGTGTTCGTTGGACTACAAGCCCAAAGAAAACGAGACAGTGGAAGAGCACTGACTATGGAAATGGAGAGGAAACTTTATTGTCTCCCAATCTCAAAGAAAAAGCACAACATAAGGATGAAGAAAAAAAACCTTTGAAAATGGGTTTTGCAAAGCCAGCCAAACACACTACATACTCAAATCATTTGGATTTTTCCATCCCCAAATCTGGCTACGTAGCCTAAAGTTAATCAAGGAGCCACTCGGAATGAGAATATTGCAAAATCTCAAGCAGTCAGACAGAGGACCTCAGACAGAGGCAACGCTGCCATCACACAGGATCCATTATTTAACAGGAAAAACACAGCTGGCTTAATGACTAGGTCTCATTTATGGGGTACAAAGTCTCTACAAATCATATCTATGAGTTGGACATGGAATGTACAAATCAATCATTGTTATACAACTTCTCTCAGGTTAAACCCATTTCAGAACATTAATAAATACACAGGACATGCATACCCTAAACGTTATTTAATTTTAAGAGGTTTTTAAAAATTCCATAAAATTGAAATTGAAATTGAGTCATGGTAACTTGGGACAGACGTTTGTAACTACTGAATTTCTATCTTTGTTTATTGTTGTTGATAGCACTGTGAACATGGGAGATGGCATGTTCTATCGTGACTTTTCTCTTTGAGTATCCCCAAGTGAAACAACTTCCAAGTCAGGTGATTCTAAATTGGTTAGCATGAAGGGTTGTTTTGCTCTGTATTAAGCCTGTAACAACCCTGTGATGAAATGTCAACCTCTCCAGGATGTCCCTTATGAATGTCTGTACTAACTTCACAAACCTGCAAAGGATACGCAGTGATAGATAACAGATGGATGGTTTGTTGTAGAGACCAACTGACTTCAGTTTTGGGGGCTCAGTAGCAATAACAATATTAGAAAGTAAATATACTCAAATTTTTAAAAGTACATATTTTTTCCATGATACTTCAAATGAGGTTAAAAACCATTTTTGACAAAGATCTGCAACAAAGGCAGAATATTTTACAGATTAATCATAAAATAATTATGACTTTTATTGTCATAAATGACACCAGTGCCCTAAAACAATAATCTTCTGGAAATAGAGTAAATTGAAATCAAGCCAAGCATCTTTTTCTGCATTGTGTAGTTTTTTTTTTTTGTTTTTGTTTTTTTTTAAATAAACTAAAATTATTTGGTCAACACTGAAAACATATATGCCGATACTGATATATCTGTTATAGGCCAGTATTGGCTGATAATATCAGCCAATTGAGATATTGATCAGTCTCTAATCTATAGTTGCTCTAAAATACCGCTATCCTTATAAACAATGATAATAAAATGTATGACAGCTGTCATGGCATAAAACCAGAGTTCATCATTTCAAACCCAGGTGCATTAGTGCAACAGTGTAGAGTTTCGATACAAACCCAGATAACACGCAAACAGCTAAACCTGGTTAATGTATGAATGCAGCTGATTGGTGTAGCCCTACTTTTAACTCAATGTTCACTGCACAGATGCATATAGGATGTGTGATATGAAACAGCACTACATATAAAAAATGTAAACAGTGATGAATATTTTTGGCATGTGTGTTATGTTTAAGTTTGATATATCAGTACAACTCAGACCCTCACCTACTCCCTAGTGGAGAGAGCACAGCAAAATGATAAAAAAGAAAATTTAAGAAAACCACTTAGGTTCATGGGGACAACAAAAGGCCAGTGACCCATAATGCTCTAATTATTTATGTGCTTCCTTTACATTTTTCATTTCAAGACTTTTATAGGCTAATGATTATTTCACTACAAAAGTAAACAGCAAAGCTCAAATAGACTGGACTTCATGTGAGGACTTAACTGATTTATTCCCCAACAATCCACATAAACTGGCACACTGCTTCCCTCCAGTGTTTGTACATTTCACTTACTGCAGCCTCTATAAAACACATCTGTACCATCGCCTGAAATTCTTTGAACCAGTAACCCATTAACTCCTCTGTCTTTGTCTGTGTGAGTGTTTCTGCCTGTGCATACACACCTGCACATTTTTATCCCCCTTCTATCTGTTTTCTTTTCCAATTTTCAGCCACTATATATGGTGAAGATGCCCATCATAGAAAGAACTCAAGCACTTGCAGGTGTCAGCCACCCTCCTCCCGTTTCTCCTTCTCCAATGCTCTTGTCCTCCCTATCTCCTCCCCTTTGCACTCCTATATGCTCTCAAGCTCCTGTGTGTGTCGTGGACATGGGCTGGCACATGACTAAAAGCCCAGGCCACCTCTCTGCTCTATTGTCAGGCCCACTATCCACTACATCACTGACGACTCTCTTGTGCACAGGGGCCCTTTGTTGCCAGCTTCCCACTTCAGCAGGTGCCTTACAGCAAAAGGCAGGAGCCAGCCAGCCAGCCAGCTCACACTGCTTCGTTAGTGCAGCTAACGCTTTGATGTGCTCAATATATCAGATGTAGACGGCCGCCAAGGAGGATGCTAATAATCTCTTGAAAAACAAAAACATTCCACTCAAGCTTGTAAAAGATAAACTCCAATTTCAATGATAAAAGAAGAGTGACAGACAGCCATGGTACCAGGTAAAAAAAAAGACCATCAGCCACACTACCCCTCTCCAATTCTTTTTTTCAACACTCCTTTTTCCCAGGTGAAACCAATTCATTCTGTCAATCACTGAGAATAAACAATTTATATTGACAAAATGCTGACTGTGTAAGGAAAGACAAAATTGTGAGGGCAAAGTATGCAAAAAAAAGAGCTGCATTTAGACAGCTGTGTGATGTCTCAAAAAGCAGCTTACTGTGAGAAGGAGCAGGCTGTGTGAAGGAGAGAACCCCCCAGGCGTTCAGAAGAGGGGACCCTGGGGGTTTGTGCTATGCTTGCACACACGTTCACCACCTCACAGCCCTTCAAAATGCCATATCACAATTGCACCTCAGTTAAAATAGAAACTAAATGCATAATATGTGAAAAACAATCAAGAGCACTTAATTTAGACTGGCTGAACAAGCAGTAAGTGATGCCATAAGATTTCTGGATGTATGAGAGACTAATTATGAATGCTGTTCCAAATCCAGGCTGCAATGGTTAGAGAGCAGAATGGCAACTTGCAAGTGTTCCATTACAGAGAAAACTTGAAGACAATTAACATATAGGTCACCGTCAAAATACAACATTTTCCTACTGCCTCTTCCAAAGAGGTTATGTTTTCACCCATCTGTTCATTGTTTGGTTGAGTTTTTAATCAAGACTACACAAAAACAAATGGATAGTGTCACTGGAACTTGTTGAGAGGATAGGAAATAGGCCGAGGAAGAACTGATAACATTTTGGTGTGGGTCTGGAAAAAGGAGTAGATCAAAGAATTTTAATTTGAGGTAACTGTTGAGCACTGGTAGCTGTAAGCGCTCTCAGACTGCCATTCTAGTTTACTGTGTTGATGTCAAAACACCCACTATGGCACAATAACAGAAAAAAAACTGCAATAGCAATACCTTTCTTTTTAAATGATATATAGTAATTTGAAAAAAAAAAAAAACAAATGTGAAATTTTGACTCATACATGCAGTGTGTCATTCATGTACAAAAGAAACAATCAGTCATCATTTTCAATATTTTGAATACTTGTACAATTAATTAAGGATGCACTGATATGGAAATTCTGGGCTGACAACGATTCCAATATTTGAAATAACAATTTGGCCTATAACCAGTACCGATACCCTTTTGTGTCAGGGTAATAAAGAAATCATCTGTGTGAAAAATGAAATAAAACATGAATGCTGTAAATTGTCCACTTGTTGTAATACAAGTGGACAACTTACAAAGATAAAAATGTGATTTTTATCAAATAGGGTCTTTAAAGATACAGTGGGGCACACGACAGTGAATGTGGCCAGGACAAAATAAATAAAACACAGATTATTATAACACTGACAATAAACATTGAAGGATTAATGTGCAAAAATATAAACAAAGGACGTTCAAATATGCACAGATTATAAAGTATATGAGTATATGTTCAAGTATAATAGTCCAGTGCAAGTAAACAGAGCTTTGCTTTGATATAGCGTTGAAGGTGCGTTAATATAACGCACTGCGATAGATGTTAATGTAACGTGTACTGTGTGGGAGATAAGGGACAAGACAGTGTCAGTTGGGGTCCCAGGCCTTGTTAATGTGGCCCACTGCAGAGGATGAGAAGCTGTTCTTGTGTCATGAGGTTCTTGTCCTGATGGACCGAAGCCTCCTGCCAAAGGGAGGTGACACAAACAGATTGTGACCGGGGTTGGAGGGGTCGGCCACATTCTTTGGCTGCACCAGGTCACCAGATGGTCAAGCTCCCACCTGTAGGTGGACTCATCCCCACCAAAGAAGAGTCCAATGATGGTGGTGTCATCTGTGAACTATGCATGATGCACTGAAAATGCATCAACTCAGCACAGTGCACAACACAGTTTGATTCTCTACAGCTGTAAACTCCCAACAGTTGAGGTTCACATGGAAATAAAGGTCTTTTCAAACCACTGCGTAGTGACTTGCCTCAACTTGAACACGCACAGACTTTTACTTTGCCACTCTGAATGTTACTTTGAACTTTGAGCGGCTGTCACCCAGCGTTTTTTCATCTGTGATACATGATACTCTATGGCCACTTTGCCTTTGCTTTTCTATGGAATCGTCTGATAGTTAGCCAGTACCCAGGGTAATTAGTGCGCAGCAGTGTGACAAGAGCAGCTTCATTAATCATATCCAAACTTGGACAGAACTCCTTTTCATTTAACTGACAAAAAACACTGCATTAACTGTTCTACAATTCTTTCAACCTAGAGCTAGTCATATCGTCTGGTGGAGGCAGTTTACATGAAGCACTTTAATGTGAAATATGCCTTAGCATGTAAACTATTCAGAGTTGTTCAAAATATGATTGTAAAGCAGAGTTTAGTCCTTTTATAATGCTATCAGAGTCTGGACAAATGAAAACTCTCTACAGCTTAACGCCGATAAGACAGAGGTTAAAGTTATTGCTCCCCAAGGTCATTCCTATGATAATGGAAAAACATAGGGCCACTCTCCTCTGCTGCCCACTCTAGCTTGCATTTCTTTATGGGAATGTTCTGCCAGCATCTTCACAGTTTGCTGGTTCTGTGGTTTATTTAAACAGGCAGCTAAATACATGTTTGGACAGGCATTTGGAAATGCACTAAGCTGTATTTCATATTGCTAGGACGTTTTTTGTGTTTTGTTTCATTTGATTGCTACTAATGTAAGTTTGTGGCTGAGGTAATCATTTACCTTCTAATGTATGTAAACCCCTATGAAAACAACGTTGTCGGTGAAAAGTGCTATACAAATGAAATGATAATTTCTTTATTAGCAGAAAATTTTCATATTGCTGTTTACTTGCTTATTTGGTTATTACAGCAACAATTTGGGCTATTATTATATACCTCTCAGTTCTTTTGAACCATTGGACCATACATCAAACCCAGACTTGCAGCTACAGCATGACAAAGATTCCAAGGCTTTAGATTGACTATTTGCCCCATGGCAGCAACTCAGGCTCTTTCACAATGCAAAACAGAGCACAGCATATAAAAGCGTCCAGTGCTGTAGGACCAATCAGGGCTTTGTTTATTACCCATGTCACTTACTGACCACCAAATTAGCTTCATCACCTCTGGCACAAGGATATCAGATGTGACATCCCAGGCCATAGGGCTGGGACTCTGTTAGTCTGCACGACTACAGGGCTTGGAGGAAAAAAAAAGACACAGAGTAGGTACAAATGAAGGAATTTCATGAAAATGAAATAATGGAAAGCCATGCTCACTTTTTTTTTTTTAAGTTGTAAAGTAGGGATTGTGTTACACAGTATTCCCATCAACAATCCAGTAATAATGAGTACAGCAGTGTTTTTTGAAGCCTAAACTTATGATCATTCTTACAATAATCAACGGATGAGAGCATTGGAGATCTAACAGATTCAGTGATCAACCATCCATTATCAATGATTCAACCAAAAAACATTGACCTGTATCATAATTTTTAAAATACACCTTTATTTTGAAATCCTCATGGCTCTTCTTCCTAGAGCCAAGAAGACAATGGCAAGCAGCCAAGAGAAAGAAAAAGACATGAGGAGGTATACAAGTCTGTGACTAATACAAATGTTGTTTACAAGACACCATTTCATGTCTTGTGCTTACTATTTATGTGAAGTTATTTATAAACTTAAATATATTATTCATCATTCTTCACAATGTGTGATTAAAACATTAAAAGAAACCAAGTATGTACCAAACTGAGGCTCAATAATGATGGTCTGAATGACTACTTTATTGGTCCATCACACATATGTGTATGTACTAGGGTATGCACGTGTGTCTGTGTACATACACTGTACATATATATTTTAAGGTGGGGAATGAAAGCATAAATACCCCTCAGTGAAACTCTTGAAGTATGCAGACGACACCACAGTCATCGGTCCGACATGGGACAGTGACGAGTCCGCTTACAAACGGGAGGTAGAACAGCTAGTCAACTGGTGTAGTCAGAACCACCTGTAGCTGAAAGCGCTCAAAATTGTGGAGATGATGGTGGACTTCAGGAAAAGCCCCCCGACACCACTCCCGCTCAACATCCTCAACAACACAGTGTCTACTATGGACACCCTCAGGTTTCTGGGATCCACAATTTCTCGGGACCTGAAGTGGACCTCCCACATAGACATTGTTTGGAAAAAGGCCCAGCAGAGTATATACTTCCTATGACAGCCCAGAAGTTTTAACCTGCCTTGGGAGATGCTGATTACCTTCTACACCTCATCATCCAGTCCATCTTCTGCACTTCCATCACTGTCTGGTTTGGATCGGTCACCAAACAAGACAGGAACAGATGGCAACAGACAGTCAGGTCTCCAAAGAGAATCATTGGGGCTGCCCTGCCCTCCATCCAGGACCTGTACTGGTCCATGGGCAGGAAACGAGGAAGTTACATCTCTGCAGACCCCTCACACAAACTGTTTAAACTTCTCCTTCTCCCCTCTGGTAGGCCTTACAGAGCACTGTACGCTATGACCACGTGACAGAGACAGTTTTTCCCCAGGCTGTCGCTCTGATGAACTCCTACCGGTCACAGAGCGTCAATAAAAATTTCTTGGCAATAACTCTCTAACTCATATACATATTTGCACATCTATTCATTGTATCTACTGCTCGAAACACATACTCCTTATAAATGCACTAATCATCTACTACATTGCACTGCAAACAGACTTATATCTTTAGTCTTTTTATTTTATATTGTATTCTATTGTGTATTTTGTATATCGAAAGCAAAGTTGAAACAGTGTAAAATTACTTGTTTGTATGAACAAACTTGGCAAATGAATCAGATTCTGATTCCGATACCATAAAAACCTTAAGCTATGAGCAGAGCAAACACCGCTGGCACCTATGCTAATTTATGCAATTATAAAATGTCATAGGCTTAAACTGCTAATGATTATTAGCAGAAACAGCTGTTAATCTATGAACCTTGACAATCATTATTTAGCAGAATATAATACATTGATTAACTATTCTTCTTCTAATGCTATCTTCATGTGTGTTAGTGGAGTGGAGGTTAATTCAAGTAAAATATTACTGCACTTCACATGTTATGTTTTGAAAAATTTACAATAATGTATGTGCCCTTATATAATGTCGTTGCCAAAAGCGTAAGTCTTTTGTAACTGACTGGGCACTCTCTCACAATGATCACAGACCACTGAATCAAATAAAATATCGTATCTTGGCAGACCTTGTGATATCAACAAATATATTATTTTTCTTACATAATTTATTGTTGTATTGTGATCAACCACACCCCAGGAGTGGGGTATAGTATAGTGACTATAGTATCAAATGCAGTTTGTCTCTTCATTGTCGAACCCTCTTTTGACTTTCCGGGTTATTTCCTATTGTGAGAGCTAGTTTCATACAGGCACGTGCATATGTGAATAATTTTGTTCAATGACACTAAGACATTGATGTAAATAAATAGACAACGATGGAAATCAGCAATTTCAAATGTCCAAAGGCACAAACGTTCGCCAATACGCCCTACTCGGCAACAGCTTTAAGGTAGTCCACTATATTTTATAAGATCTTAGGGCCGAGACACACCAACCTGATGTCAAGAACTAGCCACAATTGAAAGACCCCCTGCTGTGTTGACTTATGTCATTAAAGGAAACGTGAAGACTTGTATGTGGAGAAACAAACCGTAAAAGTTTGCTCGACATGGTTGATAAGAATATGAAAATGGCATGAGTGTTGTCCGCCCTTGACCTTTTGGTTGTGGAAAAGAAAGGAAGTAGAGTAAAAAATTAAGAGGAAATCACGCTAAATGGATGAAATCACAGATTGTACAGCAACAGGCACAAAGAGCTTTACATTTAAGTCACTTCCACCTCCAGGATTTCCCCTACCATTGCACAGGCCTGGTGCGCCACCTGGCCAACATCAGGCCAAATTCTTTTTAATATATAGTAAATACTGTCAATTTTTTCACTCACTCGTAGGGCTGGGCAATAAGACAATATATATTGTCGGACGAGAGAAAATGTCTATCAATAGATATTCTCCTCTCTCATTTTCATCACTATTCTAGCAAAGTGGCAGCTGCAACCTGACTCACAGCAGCTTTTTACATCACTTGGCTCCCGCTTCATGTGCACCACATGCAATCTCAAGAATCAACAAATAGACAAGGAAGAGTAACACACAGACAATCCCCCAACAATCCTGGGAGTGTTAATTTTGTCAATGAAAACTATGATGAAACTGTTCATCAACAACCTTTTTTACATGATGAAGAGATGGTAAAAAGCTAAAAAAATAGGCCATTGATAACAAAAGGAGATGGGACTAAAATGTTAGTGATTGACGAATGGACATTCATAATGATGATATTCTCCCTGTCTACTCCGTCAGAATGTGAGTGATAAGTGCAGATTGAATGTCAGTATTAGCATTTTACTGCTCTGTGTCTGTGTGGGAACAGGTGAGATGTGCTTCAGGATTAACCCTTCACCTTTAGGAGCAGTAGGGAAACAGTGTACAGCAAACTCCACCTCAGTCTGGAAAATCTGGAGCCATCATTTACTGACAGCTTAGCTTGCTACTAAAAATTGAAAACACTGTTAGATAGCCAACTAGCTGCCAACTGCTACTTTAACCTCTCTCAACTTCATTAGTATTCACCGACTCTTGCTCTACAACAAACATTATACATATCACTGTGACAAGATGAAGACAAACTTGTACATAAGGGGCAAATTCAGTCATTTGGTCATACTATGGGGGAGGACAGCCATCACCTCCATCAAAGAATTCATCCTGTAGAAAGCAGTCACTGTGCATATTAATAACACAGTATGTCAAATTCAAATTCTTTGCATAAAAATGTCAAAATTTGGATGTGAATAAATCAACAACACTGCTAAACACTCAAATACATTGTTTTTCAGCTGAAAAATGCCACGTTGGTGTTTGGATATTAGATCATCCACAGGACTATCAAAATAATAAGTTATCATGAGGTATGTGGCTATTTTGTATAGACAATATTTCATGAAATCTACAGAAAGCGTACTATATTGTGATATATATCATTATTGTGATCCATATTGTGATGTTCGGTTTTGTCCATATCGACCAGCTTTACTAATTCGGCAATAAACATGTTAATTTGGGAGCCTCTCTTTTGGCCTCCCCAACGCCCCAGTGGGACAACATAATATGTAAAATATTTCTCTCAAAATCTTTGAAGCCACAAAGCAAAGGTGGGGGAAGAAATGAGAGACAAATTCGGTATTAGCACATTGTCTCTATCAGATCTTGCTACCCGGCCTAAAAAAATTTCTAGGGGAAACACTTCCATCTCTATTCTTATGTACTCATTTGCTAAGCTGAACAGCCAGTTAAAGTGATCTCCATCCATCCATCCATTTTTTTACCACTTATACTGACAAGTCGCCAGTTCATCGCAGGGCTGACATATAGAGACAAACAACCATCCACACTCACATTCAAACCTACAGGCAGTGACCAATTAACTTAATCCCCAGGTTTGCATGTTTTTGGACTGTGGGAGGAAGCCGGAGTACCCGGAGAGAACCCACGCAGGCACAGGGAGAACATGCAAACTCCACACAGAAACCCGTTCCTGGAAGTACTGCAATATCAGGTAGATGCATGGAGTGGACAGATCAAGCCCTAATTCCATCTCCCTGTTGCAAACATCAATTTAATATAAAGTCCCCGGGTAGGGGACGTATCAGATATTAAATTGATTACTTCTAAAAAAGTGCAGATTAGGACACACCAAAAGGACTAAGGTAACAGACATTCCGGCCATTTACAGTGGCCTTACCATCAGGTTGGTTTGACCTGGCCCTTAACTCTTGAGGATTTAGTTGTAACAGGTTAGTTCTACAAGGTATTTATAAGATGAAACTGGACAATTTGGTGACGTTTTTTCATTTTAACCAAGTGCTTTTTTCAATGAGTTAACGATATTGTAAGAGTATTTTCTTTTCTTGACATTTTATGTGTTTATTTATTTGAGTTAACATTAAAGAAGCTTGTAAAACTTGGCAAACTCAGGGTTTATATACATCTCAGCTAAAGGGGGTTATGGGACTACTGCCTCTCGAGATACAGAGTGGAAATAAGACACTACAAGCCACTGCTAGCAAGTTAGCATGCCAACTTCAGGAGATAAGTCTGCAATGTAATAGATGTTTTTCTTGTAGTTTTGTCTGAGTAGGTTAGGACAGCAATGATAAAGCAGCAACTACTGACCCATCTCTGTGTTGTTTGGAGATGATGAGGCCTGTCATTTGAGTTTCTCAGCTATGAAACAACCATTTAAGAACATCTGGTGAATACAGTCCATTTTCCCTTCACACAAAACCAGCAGGCTCTCATGATTCCTTCGAGCAGGTTTTTTCTTCCTCTTCTCCCTGGACAGTTTGAAGCAGTTACCCTGCATCAGCATCAAAGTTTGTATAAGAGGAAATGACAAGAGCAAGATGTCCAAATCATTAGTAATGCGAGAGGAGCAGTTCCCAGGCATGTCTTGTTACAGACTGTATATTTGAGTGCTAACATGAGCGCTAAGGGCTCGCACTGGGGCTTTTTAGGGTGCAACCCTTCTCATATGCTCTGTGGGGGCCAGGGTAGAGGACCAAAACCCTTTAGCATGATCAGTAATGAAAACATCCAGGGGCTTAAAACCAAGACAACCTTAGCTCAACCCATATACTAAATGCCAAAAAAAGGAGATAGAGACACACAAAGTGTAGTCTATATATTAATTAATACACATAAATTCACAATAATATATGCAGGAATGTTAAATTGGGTATAAATAGCAATCGCATATTCACAGTAAGCCCATGAGAACATGGCTCCACAAGCTTGGTACTGTCTATGTTTCAGTTTCAGCCTAAAGTGGCTTCTGTGGTGGCCTTGCTGGCTGCTGTACACACGCAAACCCAATCTTCTAACCAAATCCAAAGCACTGCTTCTCAATCAGAGGTCAAATACAGTGAACAGGCTGAATATGAGTACTCTATGTATACACCCATGTCCCATAGCCAAGGATGATGACTTCTTACTATTTCACCACAATAATACAAGACTACTTTTTCAAACAATGCAGTAGCACAAATTATTCTGTTTTAGGAACACATTAAAACAGAAATTGCTTGGCCACATAAATGAAAACAAAGTAAAAGTAACAACCAGAGGTAAGTTTGCTTCAGTGTTTTGAATGTGTTTTTGGTGCGCACAATCCTTTATAACAGGATCACGGCAGGGAGTCACTGTTCATGTCCAGACATAAAGCTCTATCTATACAAACATCTGATTTTGAAGAACTGGGAAAAAATATTTTTTAAAATAAAAAATAAATTATGAACAATACAGCTATATGATATGGAAGATTTTTTTTTCATTTCTTCTTTCTAATTCATAGCTCTAAAATTAGGCTTATTCTACAGTTTCACTCATCTAAAATGACCCTGAATAGGCCAAAAACATCAAAAATGTTTGGATTAGAAAATGTTATGCAAACATATACTGTAAAATATTGTGCATGTAATGCATGTGCACAAATGCATACTCAAGAAGTTCAATGCATATTTTTATTCCTCAGGCATTCATCCTTTTTTTGCATGACTGCATCACCTGGCACACCGACAGAGAATCCTAGTATGTGTGCAAGAGTGTGTGTAAGGAGCTGACGACTGGAGAATACCGTTACCCCTAAGGGGTCACACCTCTTCCCATTCTTGCCCTCCTCCCTTATCCCCTCTTGAGTCTGTGCCTGCAGGGATTTTCTTTTTCAGTTCAGAAGAGATGTCAGACCTGTTCCACCATCCCTCACACAAAGACTGGACTCTGCCCTCCATTCACCCAACATCTGTAAAAACCTGCATATTACCCACTTTTTTAGATCTCACTGCCAAGATGAAACTCAAGAAGGCCTTGAAATTATAACATCCTCAACTCATCTCAAAACATAGTGTTTGTTTGTGGAAGATTAATATCCGCTACACACAATGTTGAGTCAGAGACATTAAGCAAATGTTAAGGACCCTTGGCTAACAACTGGATGCCCAAAACAAGTGAACTCAAGCCAAAACACATATGCATACAAAAACGATGCATCTAAATTCATTCTTTAAACATATTCATTCACAAAAAATTATAGATAAGAACAGAGGCTAGAAAAGCAGGAAACTACCAAGTGCCACAACCAAATAAACAAACCCTTTCATCCAGGGTTTAATCGTCTCATCAGACCATCCCATTAGATAACACAGGCAGCACGGTGGTGCAGTGGCTGGCAGTGTCGCCTCACACAACAAGAGGGAGCTGGCTTCGATCCCGATCCAGGTCAGACTGCTTGCTCTCCAAGTGTCCGTCCAGGCATTCCCGCGTCCTCCCACAACCCAAAGACGTGCACGTCAGGTCAATAAGTTACTCTAAATTGCTTGTACATGAAATTGTGCATGGTTGTTTATATACAGTGGAGGAAATAATTATTTGATCCCCCAAATTTGTAAGTTTGCCTACTTACAAAGAAATTAGTGGACTCAAATTTTTATGGTGATTTATTGATTATGGCAATACACAGAATTTTAGTCGAAAATGCATAAAAAACACACGTGCATTTTATTGAGTGAAATCAGTATTCGATCCCCAAGCAAAACATAAGTTAGTACTTGGTAGAGAAGCCATTTTTGGCAAGCACAGCGATGAGACGTTTCTTGTAGTTGGTCACCAGGTTTGCACACAACTCAGGAGGGATTTTGGCCTTTTCCTCTTTACAGAAAGTCTCTAAATCCTTCAAGTTTCTTGGCTGCCACATTGGAAACTCGAAGCTTCAGCTCCTCCCACAGGTTTTCTATTGGGTTGAGGTCTGGAGACATACTAGGCCACTCCATGACCTTAATATGCTTCTTGTTGAGCCACTCCTTTGTTGCCCTGGCAGTATGTTTTGTGTCATTGTCATGCTGGAAGACCCACCCACGACCCATCTCCAGTGTTATTGCTGAGGAATAGAGGTTTTCATTCAAGATTTTAATGTACATGGCTCCGTTTATTTGTCCCCTCAATGCGGTGCAGTTGCCCTGTACCCTTTGCAGAAAAACAGCCCCAAAACATAATGTTTCCACCTCCATGCTTGACTGTGGGAATGGTATTCTTTGGGTCATACTCGCATTTTTTCATCCTCCAAACACGACGGGTTGAGCTGATGCCAAATAGCTCAACTTTGGTTTCATCTGACCACAACACTTTCTCCCAAGCCTTCTCCGAATCATTTAGTTGTTCACTGGCAAATCTAAGGCAGGCCTCTACATGTGCCTTCTTGAGCAGGGGGACCTTGCGGGCACTGCAAGATTTCAGTCCATTACAGCGCAGTGTGTTACCAACTGTTTTCTTGGTGACTGAGGTCCCAGTTGCCTTCAGACCATTAACAAACTGCTGCAGTGTAGTTTAAGGCTGCTCCCTAACCTTTCTCTTCATCATCTTCACTCAACGAGGCAAAGTCTTCCATGGAGCGCCAGACCGAGGACAGTTGATGGTCATTTTGTGTATCTTCCAGTTTCGAATAATGGCGCAAATAGTTGTCACCTTCTCACCAAGCCTTTTGCTATTGGTTTTGTAAACCATTCCAGCCTTGTGCAGGTCTACAATCTTGTCCCTGACATCTTTTCAAAGCTCTTTGGTCATGCCCTTGATGCTATAGAGATTGGAATGGAAGAAACTGATTCCTAGCCAGAATTCTGGGTGAGTTGTTGGGGATCAAATACTTATTTTATTCAATAAAATGCACAACATTTTATAATTTTTATATTGTGTGGGGTTTTTTTTTTTGCATTTTTCAAGCATTTTCGACCGATATTCTGTCTATTGCCATAATCAGTAAAAAAAGTATAAAAATTTGAGTCTGCTAATTTCTTTGTAAGTAGGCAAACTTACAAATTTACCAGGGGATCAAATAATTTTACC
>KV751319.1:4507119-4523409 GCA_001698575.1 Mola mola
AATCTTAAATCAAGACAACTATCCAAACATCCATAGTATTTTGTATAGTCTCATTGTGGTATAAATCCATGGAGGTTTTGTTTGAAACTGAGGAAAATGAGGTCAGAAGAGACATGAAATTGTGACTATATGATTTTATGGTCTTCTTGATTCTGTTTTCATGGAAAAGCCACCTTCATATCCATGCCAGATTTGAAATATGTAGTTGAAACAAAACACACCATGACTAAATAAAGATAATTCAATTTGGTGTTCTTTCTTACTTGCACAGTTCAACAGTTAAGGCGCTTGGACCACTGTGTGTTATAGGCAGAATATTTCCAGTAATGTAAAAGACTGATTCAAGCTCTTGTTAAGGGCTGTTAGATATTATAATAAAGAATGCAGCTTTAAAAAGCAATACTGATTGATAAAGGAATACCTTGGATGGTACTTGTCACAAGAAACTCACAATGTCATTAAAGAAAGAAGAAATGAAAAAAAAAAAACTTGGTGAAATGTCCCTGCATTTTCACATTAAAAAGATGGAGGGTAAAACAGACTGTGAAAACAAGATGTTCTCATACAAATTTGCTCTCTTCTGCAGCAGATCCTGTGTGAAACATTAAGGCTCATTTGTGATGAGGCTGGAACAAACGCCTATAGCACAGTCAGCAAGCAACACACAAAATAAACTTCCTCCTTCATTCTGTCCGTGAGCGCAAATTCATTCTGCTTTTGTCTTATCTCATGACAAATGCAGACTGTCACTGTCACTGATGTGGTGTTTACAGTGGCATATAGCATCTTGTAATTATTCTGTGAAAGTGAATTTGTACCCTGAGGGATTCGTATTTTGCGTGTGGATAATCAAAAGAGATAGAGAGGGAGAGAGGACGATTGGAGAGTGATCTCCAATATAAAAAAAAAAAAAAAGGAAAAGCCTTCTTTCCAGCAGAGTTCGCAACATGCCAGCACGGATTTAGTATCTTTGCTAAGATGGAACCAAATAGCAGCTTATTCCTCAAAATACAGTAGCCTACAGATAGTTTATATTAAATACCAACAGATTGTGCAGTTAGTGCACAAACATCCTAAATAAAAAGCTAGACTACATAATAGACTTAAAGGTTTTATATCAATACATAAACATATTTACATTTTTCAATTTCAAAAAAAAAAAAAGGAAAAAAAGAAAAGCTCGACTAAAACCAATCTGCTGTGAAACAAACTGCTGCCGTTGTGTGGTCATGGCATAAGATGACCCAGGGGCAGTGAAAGCATTTTATAAACTTTAAAAAACGTCTTAGGTCAGTAATTTTTGTGTTTGCATCTCTTTGTAGTCTGTTGCCCCTCAGAGCACTACAGATCCCACAGAGAAAAGGCATCAATGCTGTAGTGAAATTAAGAACTATCACGTGAAATGTGGAGCCGCAAGGCATCCTCCAAGGATATTTGAATGCTTGATACATCAGTGACCCTTCATAAGATAGAAAAGAGATGGATAAGAAAAATATTGACTTGCTGGCTTTTCAAGAGAAGGATAAGAAGCTGCTTAGAGAGCCCACTCTCATTTCCAAAGACCTTATTCTAAACTCTAACCAGACTGAGCCTGGAAAGGAAAGACTTGATTCTAATTCTTCTGGGGACAACATCAAGCTTGTATTTTCTTTATCTTGCTTTTTTATTATTAATACAACTAATGACAAAGAAAGTGCATTAAACAGGGCCATCTACTAAGCAATGATCTGATACTGTTGCCAGCATCATTCCTGTAAAATGCTTGGCCAAGGTCTTTGACATCATGAAAAAGACAGTGCTTAATGTAGCTCAAAAATGGCCTTAGGAAGCATCTTCCTTCAAATACGTTTTGCAGAAAGAAAAAAGGAGTTAACCGTTTTTGTTCTTGGTAAGCCCCGAAGGCAAGATGACTGTTAAAGTGGTCAGATGACAAATGTCTCATCTGATCTTTAGTCCTGCAAAGGGGATAGCTCCAGGGCTAAAACAGGAAATGCTCACAGGATATAGCAATTTTGTACATTCCAATGCGCTAAATCACTGCTTGGGGTACAACAGATTTCTCTACACCAATGAATGGTATTTCAGTTCTCACTTCAATCGTCTTAGTAGAAAAAAAGTCTAGCTGCCATTAAGATTAACGTTTGGATTCAGTCAATACTGTACATCTTTATATGAAACCAAACTAAATCCCAGGCAAAGTCTCAAGAATATCTGTAGCTTTCTTATGTGAAAATAGCATTATTAAATCATCTTTTAATAACCCCACTAAAATAACTCCAGAGGGAGAAAAAAGCCAAGTATTTTAATAACAAAGTTCCTCTTTCTATGTGCTATTTTTACAACTTGTCATGTTTTTTCTGCTTTTATCACCACTTTCTGGTCTACCATTATTTCCCCTATTTAATCCAAACCAAACCAAAGCAAAATTAAGTTTCACCAAAGCCTGTCGAAAGTAATCAAAGCATGACATACTGGCAGAAAATCCCTCACCACAGAGCCTGATGCAAATATTTGGCAGCCATTTGCTGATCATCCGGTTCATGACACACTCCTTGATAGTCAAATTCACAGAGCCAGCCGGTGTTCATCTCAATCACCTGATGATGTTGGCAGACTCGAGCCTGTTGTCTCTGACGATGATCGAATGTGGGAACAGAGAAGTGAGTAATAATTGGGTCAACAAGGTACATCCGCTCCCACTAACTCATATCTGAATCATCTCTTTGCTGCGTAGCCAATTGTGACGGTAGGATGCCTGAATTATTTGACAGGGATAGGCACCGACAGCAACATGGCGTGAGAAACCTATTACAACCTATGTATCACCTCCAAAATGCTTAGGTGAGGTATGGCACTACCTATTTACCTGTATGCTTTACTGGGTTTTATTTTTCTTGCTTGTTTGTTGTGTCATTAGGTTGTACTTCTTACATTATTTTGTCTTAGAGAAGGAAATGTTCAACGCAAGTCCAAAATGAACTATGGTTGCAATAACAAACCCTAACCGAACTCACAACAAACATTAGTGAGTTATATGAGGAAAAACTTTATTCCTAAGAATCTTTCTTGATTCATTTTTCATTCAAATAAACCCTACCAGTTCTTCTCTTCCAAATAAACACAAACTTCTTGGCTGTAAATATTATTACCTTTAACTGCATGAAACAGACAACTAAAAGTAGTGCTCAGACCAAGCATTTTCTAGATGACGTGGCTCAGGGAAAAAAAAATACAAGTTGCTTGGTATTAAAACATGGTCTAAACACAGAAGAAATAAAAATGGAGATGACACTGGGTTAGCAAATTTATGATAAAAATTAAGATGGTCAAAATATGAATAAATCCACTGATTTAATTTCAAAACACCTGGACTTTTTAAAACATCTATATTGGTTTCTTCCTCGTGAAGACAAATTTAGAGGCCTAAAACCTGCTTAAATCCCAGGACCATCTAATTTTAATATCAATCTAATGCTACCATCCTTCATGTTTTATAAGATGATAAGAAAAGTCATTTTAGTGAACTGGCAAGCCACAAAATTACAGTTACATTCTTCCTTCTGATCTGTTGATGTTGGTACATAGAACTTTAGCCTGCTTGCCAATTTGACATTAGGCAATTTAAGTCCAATCAAACTTTCGTAACAAAATAATAAACCTTAACTCATAAATCAAGGTTGATTAGGTCATCTTTGCCTCATCTGACCCTCCACAGTAGTGGCTACGTCTTTTTAAAAGAATATCACCCAAATGGGACATCGGCTTTCTAATTAAATTAATGTGATCACTCAGGTGTTCCCAAACAGGCACAGATTGAAACCAAAGTTCTTGCTCTTTACTTAAAGAAAGGCGCAATGCACTATTGGTTTACACATTTGTTGCACATCTGCATCTATTTAAATTCGGGTTCAGGTTCCATTATTTGTACTATAGGTAATTGTTCAAAATCCACTTTGTAATCCTACATAAAAAATAAGCTTTTAAACTCAATGACTATTAATTGTTGCAGACATAAGCTTAGAGACTGATAACTTCTTGAATAAGGGAGAATTAAAACCACTCAAACACGTTCAGTTACACTGAAAATACAGCCATACGTCAATGACAACACAGAATAAAGACAGACATATTCTGCGATGTCACAAATGTTGGATTTTATTTCATGGATAGAAACTATAACTACATAGGTGAGGCATTACAAATAAATAAAGATGGAGTATGCAAGGCACTAACATCTCTGTAACGTTGTAGCATGGCAGTGTGGCTAATTTATTAGGCTACATCGTTACTTTCTCTTTGGATTACAGTAACATATCTTTGTTTCAAAATTAAGAAAGCTGTACTTTGGCACACTGTGGGCTTTAGTTTATAATGTCTTTTTAAACTTTACAAAAGTTTCTACATAAATGACAGCAGTGACTCAGTGTTTTCCAGTTAGTGACAGGAGTGACACAGTCTGCTAAAATGCTAAGCTACAACTAGCTAGCGAACTCAGTAGAAACTTTTCCAAGTGATTGTCAAGAACGTGTCTGCATTCAAAATGAGTATTTGTGAGCTTAACGTGACTTCAAACTCCAAACCATTTCAAACAAGTCAACATAGGGTTTGAAAACAGGTTAAAAGTGGTTGTCGTCCAGTGCATAGCGCACTTTTTCCTGCCGCTGTCAGCTAACAGTGTCACGGTTCTTACCAGGAAGTGGGACTCTTGTTGCTAAGCTATTCCCTCTTCACGTTGAAAGTTTCCCCTGATGGTTACGGCGGTCGTCTTTATTTTGACTTTCCCTTTCTGTCCAAGGTCGCTCCAAAAAGTCGACTCAGTGGGCCTCTTCTTCTGCGTGGTACTGTCGCCTGGGCGCTATAAAGGTTGGTTTTTTTTTTTCTTTGCCAGAAAGGGAGCCTGTGCTGTGGACCCGGACGAGATGTGTGCGTGTTTCCAGACACCGTCTCCACTAGGCCGCTCTCACCGCCACACTCCTGACCCGAGTGCCAGTAATGTAAACAACCCAGCATTCCCGGAGCGCAGGGGCGGGGCCAGCGGCAAAGAGCGCAGGCAAGCTGTCAAATACCGCGAGATTCAAAAGAGGAACTCCAGCCAATACACCCTCCCGCGCTCTGTTTTCATGTGGGAGGATTCTCAACCATGTTTACTGGGGACTTGGCCTTGGAAACACCTGACAAAAATATCTTAAATTAAGGTTCATTTACTTCCATACTTTAAACTTGATCTAGCATTGTGACATTATGCAGGAGTCCTCTTATCAAAATAGGGAAAATAAGGAGTACCTAATGCAGGATCGACCTCAACTCATTCATTTTTCAAATTATCTGATGAAGTTTCAGTTGATTGGCTGGCTTGGATTATTTTATATGAAACTTAAGTCTTTTGGGGCACCTCGTCGTACCGGGCAGCTGTTGTTTATTTTAGGCTTTTTGTTCATATTTATTACTGACAGATTCATTTGTAGCTGTTTTCCAACTGTGTGCAGATTTCGAGCATAGAAGGTAATTCTTGATCCTACAAATCACACTCTGACAGAGGAAACACCTGAAATCAAGGTCATTTTTTACAGTCTTTTTCCAGACACCACATGACGGCATTGACATGTGATTGAAATAATCTCAGTGGATGTTTAAAAGTTGAAACAATCATCAGACAGCATGGATGTTTATAAGGTTAACAGAATTACATAACAACATTTTAACTAATCTGTAATCATCATGTAATGTCCGGAGCGTTTGAAATTATTATACACATTTTAATCATCAATTTATCATCTGCTAAAAAAAAACAATAATACTTTGAAAACAAAATATTTTTGTTTTGTAACACGTTGAAAACAATGTCACACATTCAACATTGATTCACTTGGCAAAATCAAAAGGGAATTCAGTGAATCAACATCATCAACGAAGTTGATTTACCTGTAAATAAAAAGCAGGCTGGGTGGTTCAGTTTGCTGGATGTAACTGAGATAAGAACTGCACAAACTCAAACTACATACCGTATATTAAAGCTTTATCACACTGCATCTTATTTTAAAAGCTCATATGTGTGAGTGTAAAATTGTGATCCTCAAAGTAATTAGCAAGAGCTGTCAGATAACTTAATTGTAGTGAAATAAAACAATGTTTCCCCTTTGAACTGTGGAGTAGAGGAACAAACTGACATGTTGAAATGAATAGTTTATCCCTAAATTTTTACTAATGCATAAATACGCCACCGAGGCTGACAGCTGTGGCAGAGATAGAGAAACCCAGGGCTTAATGGATTGTGCTGAGCACGCTCGGTTGTATGCACACACTCCAACGCGCGTCACGTGCCATTATAACACACATGCATGCAGAATACCGACACATCCCCCTGAAACACACGCGCAGCCTGTACTCAGGAATATCATGAGGCTTTATTGATGAAAATGGTCTTGCAGATTGCCTTGCATGGACAGTCAGAGCATCTGGAATTGATCAGCTTACTTTGCTTTGATAAAAGCTTCAGCGCTGATTTCACACTGACAATTCAAACACTGCTGATGCACAGGAAACACATCTGTCTCCTTCCAATCCCCGTTGTTAATAATCAACAAGTTAGGTGGGGTTGTGTGTTTTTTTCTTCTTACTTCAACAGCCTTTTTTGTTAACCTCACTGCAAATATGGAGAAGGGAGAGATGCCTGGAGTGTAGGATTTCCCCCCCTTTTTTCTTCAACAACAGTTGAAGATTAAAAGAAACGTGTCACAGAAATCTGTCAATTCTGTATGTGAATAATGCTGTGTGGAATTTAATGGCATGTGTTATATTGGGTTTCCTCTACACCCACATTTTCTTTCAATAAGATCAATGGTGCTCAGTGACAGATAGGGACGGTCTTTTGTATCTTCAAATTTCAGGTTTCTGAGGGAATAATTAGATGGATGGATGAAAAGTAATGCATCAGACTGTGAGGGTAGCTGCACCCAGAGATCCCTTAGTTCAACACATATGCCTCCACATCTGTTTGGTGGAAAACTGTTGAACAATTGTGTTGAATTTGTATTGTTCTAAAACTGGTTCTCTGTACTTATCCGGCGCTTGAAACCGATAGAAAACTTTTTTGTGTTCTTTTTGCTGATATTGTTTATTTAACCGGAAGGTGTCCTTTTGATTGGGGGATATCGTTTAGCTTGAAGAGAGCATTGACGTCTGTTTCGCTCTCTTCACCTTCAAGCTCTCTTGTGTCGCTTGCAGGTAAGCAGGATAGAGAAGGCTTTCCCTCCAGGGGAACTGAGGAAGGGTGAAGCGCTTGATTTGAAGAAATGCTTTAGACATTTTACTGTAAATCTAACATTTAACTCTGATGTGTTACTTAGTGCAAGCTCTGGCTCGTATTGTTTCTGAATTATACAAGGGTAATCTAATGACAATTAGGTCAAATTACAAGAATCCAACATTTTTTTGTGAATATGAATATATGGAAATACTTTAGACCAGATTCTATTTCAATTAGATATAAAGGAAAAAATGTAGATTACTCGTCATGAAATCTGCCGTATATACTGTGAACAAGACCTGTATTCATACAACACATGCACACTAGTTGATTTTTTTTTTTTTAAAACATACCCATTTCAGCGCAAACCTACCTGGGATTTCATTTAAATATGTAGATATTTTGCACCCGGGGGCTGTAAGCACACTTTAAACGCTTAAAACGCAAAGAAATGTTGATGTTTTCACTCATGTCTTTTTTATTTCCCACTGTGCTGGTGATCTGGCTCAGGGGTTAGGTATGACTGCAGCGTGGTAGAGACAGAAGCTGCAGTCAAAGCTCCTGTGATCGGATGCAGACTTCATAGAGACCAGCAGATGGAGAGGAGAGGAGCTGCGTGCATCCTGAAGGTTTAGCAAGAACTGAGAGGTTACACTCCGCCGGTACAAAGATGACCTGTCACACACTGAAACATGCAGAATCAATGCAGACAAGCTTCCTGTTTATGTAGCTCACAGAGCACAGCTATCAGAGGGGAAGAGAAAGAAAGAATTACAGATGGAAATGTGTATGAAATCCTGTGGTTCTCCTCATATACCCAGGCGAACTTGGAGGCAGCATGTGTGTTACGCCTGCATTTCCATTTTATACACTAATTAATGCTGCTTTGTCTTCAAAGTGCAGTTGCAACCGGTTGTTATCAGCCTTGATCGCAGCATATTCAAGGTTGTCTAGATGTGAGTCGTCACATAACAAATACCTGTAAATATAGAGTAACAGCGGAACAAAGAAAGAGCAAATGAGGCACTGGAGAGATAGTCTGTGATAATGTGAAGGACAAAACTGACAAAACAGCATGTGATTTCAACCTAAATCGCTCCATAAAATCTGTTTTTCAATGACTGTTTTTGTGCCTGTATTGTGTTTTACTGCCTTTGTGTGTGTGTGTGTGTGTGTGTGTCTTGGTGTGCGAGGTCAGGTTAAATAGGCGCCTAGCAATGAGAGAAGGGGAACTGAGGCGGAACTGGCAGAATATCACATACACACAGGCAGCGACAGTGGAGACAACACTATCAGAGCACCGTGTAAACTGCAGGTGTGGCCTATGTCTCAGAGCGATCATTCCATATTTGGTTTTGACCCTGTTGCCTGTCACTGCATGCACATAATATGTGGTAATGTATGTGTGACTGTGTGTGTGTGTGTGTGTGTGTGTGTGTGTGTGTGTGTACCAGCAGAAACACACTTTACTGGAATTTACTGAGCACTCAGTGGGAAACTCATTCCGAATTTACAGTTAGTGTGAATTACACATGGTGCCACCCACGGGGAGTACAACTTTCCCCAAAGAGTCCACATTCAGTTGAGCTCGCCTACAGCGGTGTGCACGCTGTGAATGGTGTAGGCACTAACACAAGTTTTAGGATACAACTGTGTTGTTTGTTACATGGCCCTCGCTGATGTCAGCAAGCTTGATGGACACTGGAGTGTTGCCTGAAGATGCTTTGTGCTGATAGGCAGAGTAAAGTGCTTATCCTTGTATTTATTTGATTTTTATATGCAACACATGAAGACATTACTGAACTGGCATGTATGTCTGTCTCACACTTACTTGGCTGGATGGGTCTCCAACAAGGGGCCGAGGAGCTTGGACAGTATTTCTTTAGCAACAAGTGGTTGGTCTTTTTTTTTGTCCTTCTTGATACATTTAAAACACCAAATATATCTGCTGTGTGATTGCTTCTTCCAAAGTAGCTGTCTGTGAATGTTTTGAGTGTTGTCAACCATCTGAGTCACCCAAGCTACGAGAACAAACTGCTTGTATGGCAGAAAACATGGCGTTGGCAGCATTGTTTATGCACAGTCATGCTACACAGAGGCAGTCACTGAAGGTATTTGGCAGAATCCTCCCTCTTTTATGCATTGAGGTCTCTGAACGGAGAGAAAAACGTTGTACTTAGATAAATTGAGTTGAAGTTTGTCACATTATGATATCAGCTAGATTTCATAGTTTTACTTTACAAGACGTACGTACATGTGGTGCTCAAATGCTTCAACTTATTCAACTTTTTTTCAATTCTTCATTCTGCCTGGAATTAAGGGGAAGCATATTGCCAGCAAGGTGTCTGATCAGGCATTGTATTTAAAAACAAAAATGAGCTGCATTCCAGTCGCCAGCAGCCCAACAGCAACCCCCTGAAATTCTTGTCAACACGGGGCCATAAGGTTGTCCAGAATTTGGATCCCGCAGCTCCAAAAGTGAGCGGCGCTGGCTGCGTTTGTTTGTGTTTCTGCTCCGATGCTGCTTCCCGTAGCTCTGTGGTGTCAACCCGCCCACCAACCTCCCATCAGACACGTGGAACGCAGCCCTCCTGCCACGGCACACCAGCACCACAGCGACTGAGGTTTCCTCTTGGACTGAATGAAGTGTTTGCTGTTCCCCACATTGTTAGAATTCAACACCAGCCTGTTTACTGGTCCCAATGTGGCTCCAGGCTCTCTCCCTCTTTATCTTTCTCTTTTTTTTTTTCCTCTTTCCGCGACACACCTTCTTTGCATGGCATTCACACCTGGCATTCATAGTTAGTAATGAGAAAGTAGTGTGCCACACAATCAACTGAAGCAGTCAGGCCTGTGTTACAGTTGTATTGTCCATCTTGTAGGATCTGTAGTCTTCTTAGGCTCACACGACTCCATATGGTCAATATAAAGTCGCTATGTAGAAATTACAAAACCATTTATGTGTGCAAACTACACGTTTAATCACTCTGATGAAAATTTCCACGTACTTTAAACGGTATATAATCTACAAGAGTGTTTTCGCCACTATGAGGTACTATGTGGGCATCAGGGACATCATTTTCATATGTTTTATTTTGCAGCTGACAATGAATAATACAATGAATCAAAGGAATTAATATACATCTCAAGTAAAATGTTAACAAGATGATGAGGCGCATGCAAAATATTTTTATTCCGCTTTTGTTTTAATTTTTTTTTCTTCTTCTTCTCTTCCTTCCCTCGGTACAGCCAGATGGCAAAGCTCCAGCTCTGCAGTCTTCTTCATACACTCATCACATTTGATGGGCATCCTGCTGCTGAGTTTCAAGGAGGCCATGTGTTTACGAAATGACACTTGTGACAAAAGAAAACTTCTACTTAGGAAGCTCAATCTTCGGGCGGGGTTCACGGGAGCAGCAGCGTGTGTGCATTGTGTGCATGAGTCGGTGCATGAGTCGGTGCATGGGGCAGGAGGGGGGGTATATATTGCAATTACATAGGTGCAAGGCAGTGAGAAGAAGGTTGTGTGTGTGTGTGTGTGTGTGTGTGTGTGTGTGTGTTCGTACCAATAACATCCATACTGTCTCTGTTTCACTCTGTTGTCATGTTGGAGGCCTGCTGTCTTTTCATCACATCCTGTGTCTTTCTTTGAGTTTTTTCTTTTTTTTTTAACTATGATACAATACATTTTATTATCAGTTTTGCGCATTTGCCATTCCACTTCAGAAAGATGTTGTTTTGTTTTTTTTCACATTGATATCATAAATAGCATACACTGTGGGTTCTCCGTCCGCTGATGTATTCAAACACTCAGGACAAACTTTTGTTTAAAAAAAAAAAAAAAAAAATCATCTGCTGCACATTTTGCAACTGAAACAGGTTTTATGTTGGTTGCTTATATGTTCTCAATATGCTATCATCTTTTCTTAATATTGTCTTTGTCTTCAATGGTGAGGAATTCCCATCAAAGGTTTCCCCTTCTGTTAATACTTTAGGGAATTTTCAAACGTCGGGATGTATGGCTGTAATGCCCCAAGATTTGTTCTCCCTGAAAGAAATGATAGAGTAAGAATATATTAACTACAGAGCAACCTGGCTTTACGGGGTCTGCATTTACTCTTAATTCATTTTAGGTTTACCAATATGTTATGCATAAATATATACTATATAGATGTATATCAATATGCTTTGCAGCATTGCTTTGATTGAAATTTTAAAGTCATGTTCATGCATTAAAAGACTGCAGGGTTCTGATGCAAATCCATGGGGCATTACGTTAAAAACCATAAACATCATAAAATAAGCAATAGAAATTAAAAATGGAGGTAAAAATGAGGACGTTCAGCTGGTCATTAGTAACTGAATGCTTTCTCGTTTGTTGAGGTGATCAACGAAAAATTGTATTCAAGGTAGAACACAAAAAATGGCAAGTGTAATGAAAAATAAAACCCATTTAAAGCAAAGTATTTTTATTCACACAAATTTAATAAGATATATAACAACCGTTTGGTCCATAAATATTTAAGGGGAAATAGTTTCTATACACCATCTTTATCAAGAAACAGGGAAACATGGACAATCTTGATAGAACACTTACTGTACTCAACTATTAACACGAAGATCAATATATAAGGTTCTGGATTACCCAACTATATCTGAAAGAGTGCACAAATGCTTTCTATGACATCGCTGCCCCCTTTTTAACAGGATACACCATAAAAAGATCTTCGGAAATAAGATGCAAAACAGTACAAAACTAGTGAGGTGCCAAAAAGGATGTGAATCAGTTAACAAAGAACACATATATCCTGAATTTCACAAACTTTCTCCCAAGTTATAGCATAAGGCACATAGTAGAACTGAGTTAGGCATCTACCTCATTAAGTAGACTTGGAGTACCACGTTGTTCTACAATAGAACAATTTGGGACGCTCGCATTGAAATGTATCAACTCCATTGAAGATTTGCTCTATCCTTCTTTTCCCTCGACCTTTCAGCCAGAAGAGACGTGTTTTTGGTCTGTTCAGTGGCAAGTGTCGTTAAAGAAAGAACAAATATGGCCAAAAAGGAGAACACATGGACAATGATTTTCCCACCGGCTGCCTCTCGCAGCTCCACCTATCTGAGGTCATTTGAATGTTCCTGTGTCGGCCCTACAAATCTGGTCTAAATCGACGTCGCAACCGCCTAGTTTCTCACGCCTGCTCCTTTTCCCCTCTAAAATCACATCACATCCTTACCCTGAGCAACATGATAAAAACAATAATGCACTTTTCAATGGGCAGTATATTGTTACCGTGCAATTTGAGATTAGCTGTGGATCTATGGATATGGATATGTTTGCTAGGATTTATCCCTTTGACGGTGCTTAATCTACGAGGCCAACGAACCTGTGAAAGTGCTCTGTCACAAAAAACAATCGATTGCAACAGCGTCCATAACTGTTCCCCAATCAGAATTTCTCTCGCTGAGTCCCAATTGCAGCGTGACTGCGTTACATGTCGAACAGTTACCACTGCACAGATTTGCTTCACAGATTTTGTGATTCATGACGAAACGTATGTGGCGTCAGCATCTACCTGCCATCTGCGCTTCAGTGTTTAGGTGCTTATAATGCAATTGAGATTGTTTTACATGTAGCTCTGTGAGATACTTCGACGTCTGATTCAGTCCAACTCAGTCTTGAAGACGGAAACATTCGGAAATAATTAAAGCCTGTTTTCTGGAGTTATCCGTATACAGAACATTCTACAAATTTATTTCCCAAATGATTCCAAAACAGAAAAAGAAATCTTTAAATCGGATAGTGCGAACACAGTGCATACATGTACAGGTTTTGGAGGGCAAAATATTCATGTTACTTTTTCGAATTTAGCAATTAACCATAAATTAGGAAGGGCTTCTTTTGTCATAATTCAATACAAATGCACAAATAAAGTCAAATCATGTCAAAAAAATCTTGTTTTCCAGACAAGCTTCAGGTTTACTTTTTTTCAATGATCTGTGGGGATCCATAACAATTTTCTAATGCCTTCAACTTCCAAGAATCAGTCTCTGCATACTGTGAGTCAACTACAGACACGGCTGCAATGCGGTTTCAAATGCTACACATTAAAATGACTTCCTTGTGTTTTAATGTGGTCGCTGCTGTCCTTGCTCTTGCTGTTCTTGTTTGTGTGCACGGTACAGCACCTTCTGTTCCAAGGAGCTGTCTCGGGTAGATTTAAAGGTGGCACTTAAAAAAAAAAAAATTAAATACAAATTGAGGAAAGAAAACAAAAGCAAAACATAAAAAAAATAAAAAATAATAAGCAAATAAAATCAGATTTAAAAAAAACAAAACAAAACAAAAAAACAACACAAAAAAACAAAACAGTCTGCGAGTGACAGCTTGTTAGAAAAGGTTTGTCAAGGTAGTTTGCGAAGGACTCCCCGAATCATGGCTGTCCAAACTAGAGGTGACGGAGGTCACTACAGTGATAGAGGGGTTTGTCAGGTCTGTTAGTGTGGCTGCGCTGGAGGGGGGGGTCAGGGCCCCACTGTCAGACGAGGGTGGAGGGATTGAGGTGCCATCAGCCTTATCAACACCTCCATTCTCCTGTCGCAAAACGTTCCTTCTGAATTTGGCTCTTGCGTTTTGGAACCAAACCTGCAAACCAATCCCAATGTGGCTTTTACTTTTCGTTTTGAGGGTTAATTTTTTATCAAATCATTTGTACAGCAGTCTACATATCAAGCTATCACAACTATTTCTGTATCATGTCTTATGTATAGAATTCCTTTTGCGCTTATGGGGCAGATCAAAATGAACCATTAACTCCTTACCACAAAGAATAAGAAAGTGAATTTTAAGGGCAAAAACAATATTCCTGTCCTTTTCATTCATTTTATCTGTGTGTTGAATTACAACTTTTGATGTTCCACAGATATAAAAAAAAAAAAAAAAAAAAAAAAAAAAAAGAAAAAAAGAAACGTGCACTCTGACTTAAAACAGTCAGCTACAGTTTAACACTTAAGTTTTTTCCTGTCTTTCCCCCAAAAAAATTACATTTACAAATCTGCACATTTCATATAAAAACCCTGAGGTATATAACTCACACTAAATGGACCAAACAAAGCAAATCAAATAGATGAGCTGAATGGTAAACATTGGTGTGAAATGAAGGAGACGTGGAGGAGGAGTGGGATGCAGACAGATATGGGGCGATCAGATCATAGGAGAAGAACGGCTCTCTGCTTACCTGTAGAACTCTCTTAGTAAGGCCCGTTTTCTGGGCCAGCTGCTTTAAGTCCTTTGCATCCGGGTTGTGGTTGATGGCAAAGTAGGATTTCATTGTCCGCAGCTGATGGTGCTTGAAGGAGGTCCGCATGCGTTTGGTCTTCTGCGTTGGAGGGTAGGCCTGCTGGTCCCGGTCCAGGTGATCAGTGTCATTCTCGTTGCAGCCTGTGACGGCAGAGAGCAGGGGGGTGGCTCAGAGTCCGAAGGGAAGAAATACTCAAGTAACGTTCAACTGCGAGCGGTTTCATTTTCTAAATTCTTACATGACATGGTTCATTTCCACCGCACTTATTTAATTAATAAAAAGCAGATCGGGAAGCTGCTATATATAAATGGAATATTTTTTTTACAAAGGTCACAATGTACATGTAAACTTCATTTAAGGCTCAATGATTAATAGTTTGATACACTGGTTTTTCTACATTTAAAAAATTAATTTGAGATTTTTTTGTGCTCTGTAAACGGATCTGCCATCAAAAAGATGGAGATTTTTAGAATAAAACTTGAACGTGTGAATAAGTGATAGCCAAGAAACTCATTGAAATGACTAGATTGCAATTGATTTAACCCTCTGAATCTATTTTTAAGGCATTAAAAGTTATTGTGACTAATAATCTGTTATTATATACATATATATGTTTAAAAATAAGACAGCTACATGAGGAGGACTTTATCGAGACACTGGAACTGAGCCAAATTATTTCTACTTGTGTTTGCAAAGAAAAAATAGCCATAATGGGCCGGATCCCTCACTAATTTAGCCCTGAATGGTTGCGAAATGGTTGAAAGGCAGAGAGAAATACACAAAATTAAATGCATGTTTGCCTAAAGTGCACTGCTGAGACCTTTATGGTTGCATTAAGACTTTATTTCAATATGAAAGAAAAACTTGCAATGAAATGATCTTGGAAGCAGATTACACAACAAAGTACAAATAAGTAGATGTGTTATGTTTTATTTAAGATATCGGCTCTTAGTTGACTGCAAAACGGCAGAAATCCAGCTTGCAAAAATAAGCATAAGGTTTCTAAATCCTATGGAAGCCTGTATTGAATTTTTTTTGCATCTTCTCATAAGCAAAATGCTGACCTGTCTTTTTTTTTTTTTTTTTTTTTAATCTCAGTGCCTGATGAATAAAACAAACATTTCACCATGGAAATGCAACGCAGACAATTTCTCCAAAATAACGAAAGGGGTTAAATTAGGGCAGGTGTAGATATACCAGATAACCTGTTTTCAATTTTTTTTTTTTTTTTTTTTTTTGTTACTTTATCTTTAACACGCAAACACTTTTATATGACAGTCCTTGACATGTACACTCCTCTGTTCTCTGCATTGTGTCTCACTTGATATTACCCACTAGGGGTCTCTATATCCAAACGAGACCCAACTTTACAGCGAGGCGTGAAGGACTCGGTAGACCCTCACCTTTCCCCGGTGACAACTCGCATGAATGTGCTCGCTATCAAGCATCCATTTTGTCATGATTATGAGCCCCTGATCTGCAAAAAACCATGTAATAACCTGAACAAACGAGACAATACTGAGAAAAGTGTAATGGCTGCGCTTGTTAGAATTTAGCAGGGGGAGAAAAAGAGCATTGTGATTGCTTTGATTTGCTCCCGGTTGTTTCTGAATTTAAATAATCGTTTGTTCCTGCATTTATTTATTCATTTCAGTTCATGGTCTAATTTGAGGTGTTAAATTCACATAATTAAAACTTTTTTTTTTTGTTTAAAAAAAAAAAAAATTAAAAAAAGGGCAA
>KV751319.1:4539819-4550264 GCA_001698575.1 Mola mola
CTTGCGCGGACAACTTTGTTGAAACATGCTCCTCCAAAACGTCTATGTGTGTTGAACTGCTTTGAAATAGTTTCTCGTCCTGCCTCCGCGTGCAACAAGATAAAAGATCCTCTGGAAACAGATCATCATTTGCTTAAATACACTGACAACCGATTATAGCGGTGTTTCCCATTAAAGAATGTCTGCATGTAAACCTCTTCTAATTCCATTTACTTCCTCCTGCTCGTTACATCGTTGGTGACATGTGACCACCTCGCAATTGGTGCACACAGTGCCCCTACTGTTTAGTGGAGGTACTGCAGCCAAAATGGAGCCACTGAGTATATGTTAGAAGGGGCATCTACACTGTTTAACGGTTGCATACTGTACATTGAAAGCATAATAGATAAATAAAATTTCAAAAATGAATGAGTTGTTCCATCTGAGAGATGGCAAATATGAACTGAAAGGAACCCGTATGTTAAAAAGAAATAAGATGAGAAATGCATTTCAACAAAATATGTTAAACTATGGAAGAGGAGGAGATGAAAACATGTGGAAAATTAGCCTAATTTTATAAAAACTCTTTCAGAATAATGTTTTGAAAAGATATGAGAGGGATTTGGAGTGCTTATGACTGATGGTCTGTTACTATATTGCTTGATCTGCTCTTGTATTTGTTCTCGTGTGTATATGTGTATATGTGTGTATGTGTGTAAGTGTGTGTGTGTGTGTGTGTGCATGTTTCTTTTGTTTAAATGTTTTTTTTTATAGACCAAGATGGATATGATGGAAACTGGTGGTGCACAGTTTAATTTCTTTTTTGATATTAAAGTAATTAGGTAAAATTTTAGCAAAAAATGTTCAAAATAAACAAATTAATAACATAGAAAATGAAATGGGTGGAAATATTAGACCTTGCAAAAATCGAACAACTGAAAACACTGAATTTATCTTGCAATGCAGATCATTTTATCAGTATAAATTGCAATATTACATACATACAGTTTTGATCTGATTTGGTTACAGTACACTATCTATGTTATATAATATGCTCTATTTCACCATTTGATTTTGCATTTGTAAATGCTGCAGTGGCTGACAGAGCTCAACACAATGCAACCAAAGAAACGCATGCAAACAGACAGAACGCCATTATTTTAAGAAAACATCCTCATCGATTTGACACTCACAACATAGCCAACAAGAAAGAGTCTAAGTTGCATAGAGTATTATCAACATGCATGTTTGTAAGGGACATTAAAAAGTGATGGACACGAGGAGCAGGCTTATTTGTGCCTCTGAAAGCTATCTGAGTCAGCTTTTTGTCAATGTTGTTGGAAAAATAAACAAAAATCTGGTGGCTCAGTCCCTTTTTGAATTGGCAGGCCAACAATAAACAACTTCCAAAGATAGGTTATCAACAAATGTGGGATGATATCTGACTCGTGTCATCACGATATCAGTATAGAGAGAAAAGAAATATATAATTTGGTAGGGCACTGGTGTCCGGCAGGTCCAAAAACATCCATATCTGTTGTCACCTGTGCTTCTTGTGTTCTTTTGTATTACTTTGTGTTGTGGGTGTTTTCAGTACAGGTGTTGTCAAAATGATGAAGATAGTTTCTCATTTTGCATGTGTTCTCTTAAGTCGCAATGTGCTGATCTCTCTTGGCTATGACAATAAACTCCAAATGTCCCTAATTGGCTGCAATGATGCTTCAATGCAAGGACATTTTCCCATAATATTCAAGTAAGATAGTAACTTGGACAAAGCACTGAAAGGTTGATGAATGGACATTAATGAGTCCTTTCAAGGTTATCCAATGCTGTAAGCCACCTCTGATGATGTGTCCACTATGAATTCTGGATAATGCAACCTGACAAGTGTCTTTTGACTGACATTGTGGGGGGTCATTTTACCCACAGACAAATTACACATCTCTAGAAACATTATATGCCTGCTTATCATGAGAAGTACTGTGCACACAGACAGCGATAGATGTACACTTTATTTTGTGTTTTTTTAGTGAAATGCTATAAAAAACAACCTGAACGTGTAAGAGAGTGTTTCATTTTACCAATTGCACTAAATTCATTGAATCAAACCAAGGTTTTGCATTAACGTCACTTTCTGCTGCATTTACCCAACATCAAAAATCCCATGTTTTCTCATGAGTGACCTTTGGTTCAACAAGGTTAATCCTGTCAATTGTTTGACTGAAATTTATTGTCAGGGCCTCTGGAGGGCAATACTGTAATAGTCTTTTTTCAGTCTTATTTCTCTTAAACATAATCCAGGAGGGGTTTCTTCTTTCACTTCCCTGAAATGTGAAACCTCCAGTTTCCAGTTCATGCGACTCATAAGAGCTATATGTATGCGTCTCTTTGTGTATGTGTCATATTGCTTTTTCATTCCACGTTAAGGCAGCAGCCCTGCCATTATCATTTCATACGGATGCCTGAAACAGCATGCCCTAGTCTGCTGCCACTTAATTACCTTCCAGTCAGTCTGAAGAAATCTGGCTGTGATCCAGACAGACTCTCTGGAGAGAAGAGAGAAGTACATCTAAGCCATTGGTTTCAATTTACCATGGGACAAATATTGCTTAAACATGCATACAATAAAAAAGAAATTCCACCCTAAAGCTGAATTTAAATTATTCTAAACATCAGTAGTTTTGGCCAGTAGGTAAACATCTATAATAACATACAGAAAATATTTAAAAAGAAAAGAAAATGCATCATGATAATCAATTGTGTGGTCAGGTGTTACTTTAGGGAGGCAGTCCACTGACAATTAATATATTACAGAATCTGCGCTCGCGTTATCTACCTGTATAATCGTCTGTTGAGATATTACATTTAAATGAGTTTGAGCCTAATGATTTTACAGCTGTGACTCAGAACATGTACGGATGAACGGAGGAGCTATCTCATTTAAATTCCCTGAATAACTCCAGGACAATGTTACAGAACCCCTGTTTTAGGGTGGATTTCCGCCGTAAGAGGCCAGTGACTCAGCTGATTCATGAGCAGCATGGTTAATCCAGAAACTTGGAGCTTGACCTGAAGCAGATTCCAGCGGTCACACCCAGTAGGCTAATTTTATACATGGTTTGTGTGCATGACACAGTTTTTCACCATTTTTCTTATGTAACTGGAGAATTTATTATGATTTCAGCATTTATTACGTCTGTCGTCTAACACGGTTACTGTATTTACACAATGCACTGGAACAATACAGGATAGAGTCAAGTCTTTTGCTGATTTCTTTGGGTGATTTGTAGCATTTGTGTCCTTACTCAAAGGCCGTTAAGCAGTGATAAGCAGTGCTACTTTCTCCTGAAAGATCAAGCCAACAACCATCTAATCATCAGCTTACTTCTTGGGCATTTAGGCCACTATTGCACCTGTTGGAGATGAATTCCCTCATTGAGCATGCTTCCCAACTGCAGCTTGATGCTGATTAAGAAAAGTGAGAAAATTTTGTATCAATTTTTCAGGCCTCGATGGTCAAAATCTGTTGCTCTGAGCTTTGATTTGACATGAGGTAACTCCTTTTTGATACACTGTGATCATGGCCAGCTTGTGGCAAAAAGTGCTGTTGGGCAACCTCCCAACCCAAGACATCACTTAGTCCCTATATATTAATGGTGGGCAAAACAATTCATGATAATGATATCACCACTAACATCTATAGAGAAAACATCTCGACAGGCAACATCTCCAAAATAGGCAAATTGCACTTATGGAATCTTGATGGAAAATTTGCATTACAGTTAAGAGGAAAACAGTGTGGGATGAATTGTCCCTTTAAGTTAGTTAAAGCATTTAATATTTTAAAAGTTTCATTTTCATTATCAGCTACAGATCAATATCAAAGGTTTCATTATCAAGCAGATAAGTTATCAGGATAAATATTGCACAGCCCAGTGCATCAGATTTCAGTGAAAATTTTGATGATGTGTTGTGTTGAGCCTGAAAGAAACTGAAAAACCCAATTAATACTGCCTTAAATTACGTCTTATTTGGGGAGCCCTCAGAAGGGCCCCTGACGGCTCCAGGACCCCACTTTGGGAGTGAGCTGCTGAAGGCTAGCGCTGCCACAATTATTGAATTAATAATGCCGTCTCATAAGGGAACGCATTTTTTTCAGCGGAGGCATGAATCACACAGCTCAGGTCTGCTTCGTGGATCATGCTTGTTACTCATCTGAAGTGGAATGAAGATGCTGCAGGCAGCGGCAATATTTTTCGCTTTATTTATAACAAACATACAAACAAAGTCATTCATACATATATGAACAAATCAAGAACAGAGCCAAGAGGAGTTCAAATATTAAACTAAGAGCCCAACTTTTAGTAGCTTTCTTATCTTTTGAATCAGAAACAGTTTTAATGCACTGCTCGGTCTCCTTTCCAAAAGCCATAATTTTAGGATTTAGAGTGACTAGATTTAACTTTGTGGATATGATATTTTCCAAAAAGGATCAACAAATTAGTAATAATTCTTTCTGTTTTTTGCTGCTTTTGTTGTGGACACTGAGCAGTGGTTACATGTTTCCAAACAAGAGAAAACTCAGAGTCAGTATTATAAACAACATATCAGGATACAGCTTTCTAGAATTTGTAGGTAAAGGGACATTGCTCAAACAGGCGCATGGTTGTTTCTAGATATATAATAATAATTATTAAGTTTATTTATAAAGCACTTTTCTTAACAATGTTAAAAAGTACTTAACAACAGGATAAAACAACACATCAAAGCTGACAAAAAAACTACAATAGAGCAATAAAATCATATGAATAAAGAAATATGATCGATAAAGGTAAGTCAGACATCACCAAATGCTTTCACAAAGAAAAAAGTTTTAAGATGAGATTCAAACAAAACTAAAAAGTTGGTTGAGTTAAGCAGGAAGAGACGTGTGAAGTGTAACTGTATGCTACATTTCATACAGTTAAACCCTAAGGAGATAATGGCCAGCAGAATAATATTATTTTGAAAGAAAGTTCTCTTACTTTGTTAGCAAAGAGATGCAGAAAACAAATATTCCTACAATTCAAGTCATCAAAAAAATCTAACCCAATAGGGGACAACAGAAGGGGTAATGGCAACTTTTCTCAGAAATAACGAGTGAATGTTACGATTATTTATTATTTGGATTTTTTTTATTACTCACACATCTTCATTCATTCATTTTCTACCAGTTATCCTATGCAGGGTCATTTGGCCTTTGTAAGCCCTGTAAGCACTTTAAAACGTGCTCCATGAATAAAGTCATTTTTAATTGTCACCATTGTTTCTTAAAAGAAACAGACAAACATTACAAACGGAGATCTTTTTGGGGCCCAGGGATGGAAAGCAGACTGGCTGTTCAGCCCCTTTTCACAGAGGTCGAGCAGCGACCGCAGCGTCAGGGGCAAGGTGCTCATCCGACGCGCTGACGTCACCGACACTTTGACAGCACTTCCTGGAGTGGCGTTTGTTGTGGGAAATAAACATCGTGGTGCTGAAGCGGGCGTTCAGGCTCTATTTCACGGCTGAAGGAGGGCACACACCGCTACGCTGTATCACCTCCAGGCATGCGGTCGCGGCAGCTCACGCCCGGTATCAGATAGAGGGGTGACGGCGGAGAGAAAGGAGGAGGTGGAAATATTTTCAAACAGACCGCAGAGCCGAGTAGAGTCGTGCAGAGCCGCCGACAGTACGGAGTTGTCGCGATGTTGTAGCTAAACCATGGACAGCAGAGTAAAGTAAGCCACCCGAGTTTCATGTTAACCAGCCCCACACTCCGAATATATAGCTAGAGCTAATGGCTAACGTGTGCCTCGGCCAGTTAACGGTAACTCTGAGGTGACACATGAGCTGAATGTTTGGCGTAATTTTAGCCACCTCCAGCAGTGGGTTTAACAGGCCAGCTGGCTCGACAGCCTTTGGGTCAGTCTGTTGCTCTGTCCGCTAGCTGACCACCAATTAGCAGCTCCGCTAGCCAGGCAGACAGCCTGGAGCGGGGTTACAAGTACTTAGTCCTGCGGTCCAAGTTGGTCCAGATATGTGGTCGGGCATGAGAAAACTCCTCGTTCTTGAATCAGCTGGGATTTAGTGCCATGTGACATTGGTCATTACACCGAGGTCGTGTAATGGAATTGATTACAGTTACTGTGTGTGCTAATGCACGACGCACACTTGTTGACCACGATAAGAGCCGCAAGCGATCGCCCCTGAGTAATGCTGTTTTGTTCTTTTCAGGGAGAATCCAGGAAGAATATGCGATCTGGTTATACAGGTGGCGTGTCCGACAACTGAAAATGAGGGTAGGTGATGTTGTTATTTGTATTAATAAAGCTATTATTGTTAGCCTGCAGTCTGATTGTTGGCTAAGACTTTTCTGAACATCTGAGTGGCATGCAAAAATAATAACGGTACAGCTGGATATTGTCAATATTAAAAGCCGAGAATTCATTCATTATTAGAGCGCACCTTTTCAGTGCACTGCTTTCATTTAATTCCATCATTGTAAGTGTATGCTCAGCTCAGTGTCATGGATATTTTACCAAAATGTGAGTTGATTACTTACATTACAAGACTAATTGCGTATATGTGTTTTTTCATTGTCATGTCTTAGTAAATGTAATCTCTTTTGGTTTTGACTGTTGGTTAAGCAAAAAAAGAAAATGTGAATTTGTATGGACCCTTTTGTAAAATCTTACATTTTATAGACCAAACAATGACTGGATTGATAAGAAGTGGACAACAATATATAGACTGTTTGACCATGAATATAATTGCCAGTCGTGACCATATTATTCGTCTTGATGAAGATGGTTGTGTCTTTGCCAGTTGCCTTTCTGTAACACGTGTGTTTGTAAAATTGTTGTTTGTAGTGCAATAACAGTAATCGTAGGGCTGTACTGCCAAGTTTTTCGTGTGACACAGGCAGCAGTGTTTACCAAATTAAGTCAGATGCATCACAGGACCACAGTGCACAACTTGATTACAGTCTTGCACAATGAGAGCAAGCATGTTTGTTGTGTTATTATGTGTGCACCAGAATGTCCTTCCAAGGATGAGAGGAGCTCAACATTGAGGCCAAATGTAAACTTGTGAGATGTTGGCCACTTTAAGATCTTTGCTCATCTTTGCCTTATGTTGTTAATCCTGGCCAAAAGTTGACTAGTGCGGATACTTCTCTTGTAACCGTGACCCCACAGAGATTGTTTTGGAACGATTATGCTGGGGTCAGCAAGCTGCAGCAACTGCTCTGCTGTTTGCAGTGTTCAAACATTCCAGCAGTGGTGGCCCGGACAAAAAGTGTTCAGACTAGACCAGGAAAACACTGTGGCCAATGAAGAACAACATCATATTCTACCAACATGAATTTTGGAAATACAGTAACCTATGTTTCACATCAATATGTCGCTCATAAGTCAAATATCTTGTAAAAATATTTTCACTGCACATTACACCAGCTGTCTTATTTTGCCCAGTCAGTATTGACGTTAAAGAGGTGTTACGTGGATTGTTCACTTCTGCAGCTGCTGAGCTGACCCGAGCAGATTGAAAGTTGTCCTTGTATGTAATTCTGATATTGGATTTTAAACCAAACTCATAAACCACCAGCCTGCGCTGTAATAACTGACTTCCCCCATGTATGATCCAGGGTCAGGCTCATATCCGGACTCCTACTCCCCGGAGCATAGCGACAGAGCAATGTTTGCACACCCTTCAAGTCAAGTGGAACATACACAATCTGCTCAGTCATTTCACCAAAAAGTTGTCTTTGATCTGTGCTCAGTCAAGATTGGACACAAGAATATCTTTGTTGAGGATGGTGTCATGATTTAGGTGTACTAGTATACTGTCTCGCAGCAGGGGTTTGTTGTGGCAGAATTTATGATGGAGAAATGCATGATTGTCTGACCTCTGTATGAAATTAAATACTTCATGAACTGTGCAGTCTGTTATCTTTTATTAGGCCCAAATGCCTATTAATCCCCCCAAGTTTGACCTGTCCCATAGTAATTTATGCACTTGCCCCAATTCTGTGGTGCTAAGTTTTATTATGAGCTGAAAGGGTTAATACTGCGAATCATAACAGAACAGCTACAGTCAAACATTAGGTACGTGACCAAAAAGCACCACTTCGCATTCACATGTTATCACACTCACCCACACTGGAAACAAACTTCACTGCAGCCATGACAGACTATACTTAAATTGTCATAGCAACATGGTGTAGAACAGTTGAGCATTTGGAGAAGGCAGTGGACAGTTTAGCTTGCTTCTTTTTCACAGCTCCCCCTCACAACATCTAATTTTAGATGTGGTTTGGTTCCATTTCTAGTTTTGTGTACTCCCTTACACAGTAGACAGTTAGCAGTGCCATGCTTCAACGTTACTGAAAGATTTTTTTTTCTTTGAGGGACTGGAGAGCTTGTGTGTTTGCAGCATTTTGCTGATGCCTCATTGCTATACTGCCGCCCTCACCACATCCTGGTCCTGCAGGTGTGACATGAGATTCATGTACAAAAGATTGATATGATACCAGTGTAGGGTTGAATGGAGTTCCCTTTCTTAATAGCAGTCAAACTGCAGAGAAATCTGTATAGTAGATAGTGGGAAATGGTGAAGCCCATAAATGATAAATGGTCACCTGTCTTCAACGTCCTGAGTTAACTGGGCTTTACACCTTCTCTAGTCAACACCCACATATTTGCAAGCAGTTGTACAATAAGCCAGTTATTTTTGAAGTTGTTTCACGGTGACCTTTTTAAACTTGTGATCTCAGAATAGATTGCTCACTTGTTATCAAGTTAACATTTTGAATCAGATCAGCCCACGACTTAATACATCTCTACATGTCAGGCTCATTAAGTCTATTTTTTTTTTTTTTGTTATGAAAGCATTATAGCTAATATTATTCATCAATTAAATAATAACATTTTTTAAACTCAAAAATATGTGAACTGACATACAACTGGGATAACTGTCGCATGTACACCACCAGGAGCTATTGTTGGAACCACTAGTGTACTGTAGGTGTGGTGTGACAAGGGTGTGGAAAGTGTTGCTTACCAGGATGACTTGCCTGAGTTCTGCCGAAACTTAAGTTATCACACTATGCGTCACACAGTCCATTCCCGAGTCTGACTATGTGGATTTTGCCTTCATCCTTGTTTAGGTAACATGCATATCTAGAACCAGAACAGCAGCAATGAGAGATTGACAGAATTGCTCTTCTTTAATATAATGAGTGAAATCTTTAACTTTTGTTTATTTTAATATTAAACAAGGTTACATGTGAACATTTTTCCATGTCACATCATTTTATGTTTTATCCCATCTATTTGATAATGATCGATTATTATCATGGTTGATTCCTGTGTAGTTTTACTTTTAGTTCACACTGTTTTTCTGAGTAGACTCTATTCACGCTGTGCCCTTACACAAGAATGCACATGCAGGTACACAGGTGCTGTGATACAGAGTGCTGTCACACTATTACACTGATCAACATGCTGTGATAACGTGAAGATATATTGTATATGTTGTAAAGTACCAGTAAAGGCACGGAAAATGAAGGCTGTAATATGGTGAACTCACTGTGGCACCTTTTTATAGAAGGTTTTTAAAATCTGCATCGTTGTCTAAAGCTGCGGCTGCCAATTTTGTACAATTTGCCACGCAGTATTTATGACCCCTAATGCCAAAACAGATTCACAGGCATCAAAATAAAGTTTTTGTATTACTGTGGTTAGTGAGCATTCTGCTAAAAGGACATCATTTAGAATAATTAACTCTGCCAGTGTCCAGAGTTTGTTCCTGTTGGACACAATCCCAATTAATTACTCCCATGGGCAGATGTGATTTTTTTTATTTTTTTTATTTTTTTTGGCAAAGTGGGAACAACATAACATCAGTGGTGCAGGTATGAACAGAAAAGTCCATCACCTTATAGATTTGACGGTAAAACAGTTTGAGATTTGATGAGAGCGGCAGCATTCCATAACAGAAGTGTTGCTGAGGAGAAAAACAAGAAAACAAAGCTCACAGCTACGATGGTGGCAGTGTCCATATTTGGACTTGGCCCCACACTTCTAACCATGGATGTGTGGATAGATGACAGACACTGGCCCTTTTTCCTCATGCAGGTCCACAGAGACCTGGCCTCCCTGTTCAGCCTGAGCTCTGTTCCGCTTAGCTTTGTTGGCTTACTGCTCTGTGGATGCTCGAGCTCTGAGTGAGTGTTGCCTGAGAGCGTGACTGGCATGCTAGCTACTAGCAGCCCTGGCTACATAAAGCCATATTGATGTGCTTCCAAGATGCTGCCAAAGCTAGCAGATGACGCAGATGCTGCCAAGGCAGTAGGTGGGGACAGATGCTACCTGTCCTCAGCCGCTCCCCCCAGCCAGATTGTTCCCAGTAACAAAGCTATAAACTTAATAGATCAGCATATCAAT
>KV751319.1:4553386-4568630 GCA_001698575.1 Mola mola
TGAAAAAAAAGCAAGAATAATGTCCAGCTGAATTTAGAAAAAAATGCTGCCGTCATAATCGAAGCTTAGAGCTTTTTTTATCGTGTCATTGAATGATGGCCTGGAGTATATATGTTCAGTGCAGCAGATGGCACAAGCATGTACAACAACCCAAACCCCCGATGAACAGACACAACATAATATTTTGAGTCAGAGAACAATGATTGGCTGGTTCTTATGCATGTAATACCAATGTGGCCTAGTTTAGCCCACAACTGAACAGGATTAGTGCAGCTCCTGTTAAATATGGCTTTGATGACGTTAATCTTTCCTATTCTGGTAAATTGGATTTCACAAAAATGCTGTGCTCAAAAATATGTTGACTTTTGTAACCGTCATGTTTAGCAGATTTTATGATGAGAGGATTTTAACAGGATTTAGGGTTGACTTACTTCTTTTTGTCATGTGCAGAAGGAGCGATAGCCATAAAGTTCATGAAGCTTTTTTTAAATGCCATATTAAACAAGACACCGCTCTCTGAGATTTTCCCAGAGGGACATTTACCTGAGAGTGCCTTTGATTCAAAAATGAGTTTGGTACAAATATGTATTGATTGAACATCTTCTGGCTCTCTAAGATATGTCTTATTTGCTTATTATTGTAAGCAAATAGAATATGATGTTAAAGAATGAGTATATATTTTGCAGCGAAGTCTGAAGATTTTTTTGCAAACCCACCTTTCCGCATTAAGTAGATAAAGGTTGTAACACAGGATGTGTTTGTGTTCTGGTTTCACAGAGAGCTGACATGTAGACTGATGTAAAATGATATAAAAGATGAATGATGAAAAGACAAATGTATTTTCTCCGGCAATTAAGGAAATCAACCTACTTATTGACATGATATGAGTACTGGTATCTTGACATCTAGACCGTTGTCCTTTAGACCTTAATTTTGTGGTCAAGGCCAAACCCAAGTCAAGCAGAACCAGTGGTAGAAGCCTGTCATCTCAGTTTCTATCCTCACTATTTACATGTCAACAACTATGCCCCAAGGCTATGTCTCTCTATTCAAGGCTGCTCCTATGTTGCCTAACGCCACACAATTACTGTGAAGATGATGCCGTTTACATGTGTGTAATAGCCCTACTGGCCCTTAATTTGGGTTCTGGCCTATTTTTCAAGGCAGAAAATATAGGTCAGTCTTGATGCCTCTGTGAATGTCTAAGACCATTTATCATTGCAAATCATGTAATTCATCCACAAGGTCTTTGTTTCACTCTCTCTCTCTCCCTCTCTCTCTCTCTCTCTCTCTACAACTCACACACACAGACACTCGTATGTCTTCCTCACCATCTAATACTTATATCTCATGTGGTGTCTGTTGTTGTGTATCTCCTGAATTTCCAGTTATTTTTCACTCATATGATCAAATGGAAGTGGTTAAGATGAAGGTAGGAGTTATACAAAATATACAATAAACCAATTTCAGACTAACGCAAACATACAGGATTCTCCTGTGTCTCTCTGTGATCCAACTAGGCCTCAGAACCTGCTTTGAACTTGTGCAGACCTACTTGCCTTTTCAGTTTTTATTTTTTATTGTTATTATTGTTATAATTTTCTTTGATAAAGTCTGAATTGCTAAATCCCTAATTTGCCTCGATTGGCTTCACAGTATGAACAGCATACAGCGTTTTTTATTCTTGGACCCTGGATTTTGGCATATAAACTTTGATATGAAAGAACCAAAAATAATATGAGTTATTGCCCAATATGTTCAGCTTTAGAATAGATATTGGCTTAATCTAATAGCTCTTTCAAACCTAAAACCAGCTCTTTAAAATGTTTTCTAATCTGCAGTATAAATAACCACTTGCAGTGAACTGAATTCCAACGTCTGCCCAAACAACTGCGACAAATTTAAAATGTCACAGAGTAGAATGAAAAACTCTATTACTCCAGCCCTGCCCAATATGCTAGAATGTGTGTTCATTAATCAACATCAAACAAGGGTTTGTCGATGTAGTTCTGTTAACACATCATACCATAGTCCTGTCTGCTGAATCACTTGTTGACTAAACCCATTTTTGTGATCCTTTTGTGATTCAGAGCACACATGCTAATTAAGCAAAGTGAAATAATGTGAGTACCAGGGATGCAAAATTCAATAGCTTTCTTTTCATTTCCAGTCTTTAATTATGAATGACATGTCCTTATGACATAGTGTGCTCATTGTGCTTGCCTAAAACCATGATGGCAGCAGTTGTTTAATTAACAAACACCCTAATGTAAACGGATGTATACATTTTGTTAGCTTCTAATCCTGATTAAGTTTAAAAGTGGAAATTGCAAATGAATGGCAAGATAACATTTTTTTTTTTGATTGCAATAGCTTTTTTTTCTCCAAATAGTCATTGCAGGAAAAATCCCTAAGAGATAGGGCACTCCAAAACCTGACATCCTCTAGTTTTACATCACATGCAAATCAGTTAATTAATAGTAATTCCGTGGTTGGACAGTCTTAGTCCAGTATTTTTCCTTCATCCATCGGTACAACAGAGCATTCCGACCCCTGTGAATGTGTTTAGGTTTAGGCACTATTATACGCTTTTAACAGGTACAGATGTATTATCATCCCTGTGGAAACATTGGCTGCCTGACTGACTGACTGAGAGCTGTTTGCCTGTCAACCTTTGCATGTGAACTTCAAATCACAGCTCGGCAGCACCAAGTTTGTAGCCGCCAAAGGCAAGGCTTTACACTGTCATCAGTACCACGCTACAGCCTTAGGGTGCCGTGCCATATGACATAAACCGAGATCGATCCTCTCCACCTCAAGGAGCTGCTGTGCTACACAGTTTTATTTGATGCTGCAACCTCCATCTCAAAGGAATTAAAAGGAGCTCGCCCGTAAGCATGCTTAACTGAGTGACAATGACCTGATCACCAGCATTCTGTAATTTCATGTTTTACATCCAAAAATATATTTCGTCAGACTGCCATATCTGTGACAAGGGGCCACAGCTAAAACCACTTGGCCAGTCATGAGAAAAACAATCGGCAGTTTACTGAATCATTTCAACACGTCTCTCCTAGCTACACTTGTGGTAAAGGTTATATTCATATCTTGTATGCTTATTAGCTGCTGTATTTACTTGCCCTGCTTATATAGATGTTTCTTTTTGATCGTGGCAGATGGTGGGACCATATGGAGTAAAGAATGTGATTATGTGAAGAAATTTTAATTTTTAAGCCAACCAATGCCACAACAATGTAATCATCACCATTTACTTGCTACCAAAACTTTGCTGTCTAATCTCCTTTTCCCCATCTGTTTGGGAATAAATATCCGGGTCATAGCTCAGATTTCAGGTTATACATCAGATTTTAGGGGATGTTACTGTTTTAATGTAAGTACTTGATTTTATCATTCTGCAGTGACTGAGGATCATACAGTGTAGACAGTGTTGGAGAGCACCTTGCCTAGGGAGTAGCTGGTTTGTTTTTCTTAGCTTAGGAGGCTAACAATTTCCCCAAGCAAACACACTGACAGTGTGTTGTGTTGAAAATGCAGTCATGCAGAGCTGGTGTTTGACATAATGTTGGACCAGTATGGAATCTGACTGGGAATATCAACGCTGATATGTGGTGATACACAGAGGCTGTCACAAAGGTTGCATCCATATGCTGTGCCACTCATTCGTGAAGCTGTGAAATTGGGTTGCATCCCAACTAGCCTGGAGACAGTATCGCTTTCACTTCTCTCTTCTCGCTCTCTCTCTCTCTCTCTCTCTCTCTCTCTCTTGCTCTCTTTCTCTCTGTCGATCTCCACCTCTCCTCCCTCTCTCTCTCTCCCTCTTCCTCTCACTTTTTCCCACTGAAGCATTTTTCTGGAAAGACTGAACAACTAATGTGGCATTAATAGGGTCACATCATCTGCATGCAGCTTTCTTTCTTCTTCTTCCAGTGGCTGAGGCTGTTGTTTATCTTTTTCAGATGAAACTGTAGAAATGGTTTAGAAATCCCTCAGGCCAGTATCTCTCACATGTGAAGCCTGCCAGTTGATGTTTTTGGCTGGTAAAACAGGGCCTGCCTTAGAGGTTGCTTTCTTTCTTGGTTTATTCAAATTTGTTTTACTCAAGCATTGTAATTAAAATATCTCTCTTTGCAAAATCAAACCTATTTCTAAACCTAAAGTAGACCATTGTGATGATGCATTTACTGGGGCCTTTTAAGGAAAATTTAAACCCTTTAGAGTTTTTTTTGTTTGTTTTTTTGTTTTTGTTTTTTTTTTTTAGTATTTTTGGTTACCATAGTTCAAAGTATAATTAATAATATAATTAGACATCAAACAGATACATACAGGTTTTTTTGTTTGTTGTTTTGGTTTGTTTTTTTTTTACAAACTTAAGGCTTTCATTATTATTTATAGTAAATTATAAATCCCCAGTCCTAATTTGTGACAACATAGTGTGACCAATCAGTTTTGGTAAACTTAAGGACCATATCATCGTTAAAGAAGCTTCTCTTTTCTGAAAACCTCTGCTCAGTAAATCAGCATGAAATGTAATACCATTTTCAGTGTGCAGACTGAGACGTGATGAGGAAAAAGGGAAAAAATGTTTTAAACGTCCGTGAGTATGTTTTTCTTTCTGGTGGCCTTTGAGAGATGCCAGCTAATCTGCTTACCCCTTTAATTGTGAGTGTCGGGGTTGGGCCTCCTCCCGATCAGAATAAGGCTACTGATCCAGAAGTAAAACGATGACCACCACAGTTATTCCTTCCTTTAGGTTGTTACAAACCCCCCCCCAGTCTTCTCAGCTACCCCTCGTCTCCTCCTCCTCCGCCGTACTCTCGCTCTGAGGGAAGAAAGCTCCTTGTTCTGACAATAGACATTTTTTGCCATATGTTGGCTTGACATCTTCATCAGGTTCACAGCAGGTTACCTTAGTTAACTTTCACTCCACTGCCTGATGGGATTTTCTCCCTCTGTTTCTCCAGTGGCCCAGGCTCAAAGTCTAGACGGCCTCTGAGGCAGGGTCCTCCAGCCCTGCATCCACAATGGCTGCATTGTGGATGCTGAGTAGCAGTAGCTTCCTCCCGTTACAGCGAACAGGCTAGTGCTAAAACAATGCTTTTGTCCGAGGGCATGCAAGGGGGCCTAATCCACTACATACTGTGAAATAAATCTCTCCTAAAGATGAGAGAGTGAACGAGAGAAACGGAGTGAATGAAATCATTGCCAGGGAGGTTAGAGTGCAGCAGTTTAACCCCTGGCCAAGAAAGAGGGAGGAGAAGAGGCAAAGGGAGTGAGAGAAAAGAGGAACAAGGAGAGGCAGGCGCTGCATCCCTTCATCTCCAGAGCACGGATGTAGAAGAGGGGCTGCCGGTGGCTTTCACAGCCTCTCTTCTCACCAGAGGAGCTGCTGTTCACCATATGGGATTTGGCCTTTCTTAACCAACAGGCCCCCTTTTCACTCACAACACACATTCAGTAGTTCATGGAATAAGGTGAAAAAAGTGCATTTTCTTATGCCTTTAGAACACTGGATGGCCATGAGGGCTCTAAGTCTGTTTGATTCATATAGTATAGAGAATTATAAACTAGAAGCTTTCATCTAAATGTGTATTCACACTGGATTTAGGGTTAGGTCTTTTTGTGTTTTACTGGAATCTCCCAGTCTTAAAGCCAGAAACATGTATTCAGGCCACTGTTATTGAACTGTTAAGGTGATCCTATAGAAACACAAACATAGAACCTGCACTGTGGGTGTATTTCATGTTTATCATAGGTATGTTCTTTCCCAGCAGTTTGCAATAGCTATTTTTATCAAGCTTTATCACAGGTTTCAAAATTAGCAAGTTAGTTGGTCTTTACTAGTGTTTTCTTTTTTTTTTTTTTTTTCAGCCTAAATGGAATTTCAAAGAAACAAAGATGTATGCCAAAATGAGGATGCCAGCATTTTTCATATTTAGCCTACTTGGAACTGCCAGTAGACAAAGATTTTTGTAAAGAAAAGAAGAAATAAGAGATGAAGCAATTCTAGGCTTATTACTAATTTCTCTCATGTTTCAGTACTCACTATATCTTTAATTTATTCTGTTTAAACTCATCATGTTTAATGATCCACCTGAGAAGGCAGAACGTGGTGTCAGTTGAGAGAGACTGAGGTCTACCTCCCACTCTTCACAATCCATCCAATTCTTCCTTCACCTCATCCCTACTCCTCCCACTCCATCCCTGTTGCCCTGCTCTCAGTTCCCAGAACCCTTCACCTATTAACCCTTCTTTCTCCTCATTCGCTCCCCTTCTCTGACTTTTAAAGAGAGGCACCTCAGGAATAGCCAAAACATTGATTTTTGACCACCACCACCCCGTCTCCCCAGCATCTGTGTCATGGCTCTGGGGTTTCCTGCATTTTGCCCCTATTGTGACTCTTTGGAGATTAGCCACACTTGAAGCCCTCAGAGATCAATGGACATGCTACTGTAAAGCAAATATTCACTCCTGACCTTGCTGTCTATCTGTAAACACATATGCATTTGTATGTAATGCACAGCCACGAATGCAAACAGAGACCAATGGCCACTCCTTGTCTTATTGTCACATTTATCTACCTTCATTTCCCAGGGTGTGAATGGAGGCATATAGGTGGTTTCAATTCAATTCTCACCCACAGAATCTGTTTACGCTCTACCAGGGGAAATATGCTATAGGTTGTTTTCCCCTTGTCACTCTGGATGCCACTGGTGTCACATCAAATTGACTCTTTTTGTATTGTTTGCAACAGCTCATGTTAGATTTTGTCAACTTTATGAAATACAATAAATACATTTTGAATGCTCTGAATTTTTCACTAGGTAGTTGCATTAACAGGTATAGCAAGCAGAGTATGCAAGTGTATGAAAGAGCAAGGAAGGCGTTCATTATTCTCAGCAATAATTAATCCAGTCAAATAGCAAAAACTACAGTGCATAGCATGTTGTCTTTTGTCAATGTTAACCCAATTTAACCCAGCCCATGAACGAGACACTCTTTTTGCACCCTTTGCAGGCTGTGCAGTTCCATTATTATTGGTAGCGTGTGTTTGTGTTTGTGTGGTTTTGTTTGCTTATACCATTGCTGCTGTCCCAAACAATCCGTGTGACCTGTGAGGTGCTCATGTTTTATTTTAACTGACAGCTTTCGTTGTCTGTTTCATGCTGAGGACATTTTAGACCCTTTGATTGAACCAAAATATTTATACACTGTACTTGAAATATTCACATACCATACATTTTTTTCTCTAAGTTCGTTGCTGTGTGAAAATCCCTGACATGCAAATGAACTTGTGGAAAAATGCTAATGATATTGAAATTAGGATCATGTTATTTGCACCTCAAATATTGTAATTGGTATAAAGGCTCAGTTTGGGCATCACAGTATTCAGAAAAAAATCACATTAATTGTATATTTTTGTTCAGTATCTTTGAGCTCTAGTGTGTGTGTTTTGAAGTAGGGCGTGGTGGATTAACCAGTGCAGGATCTGTCATGGTGACATTTGTTTCCCCTGGCGGAGCAGCAGGGGTCCTCTTCACCTCTGTAACCTTCAACTTTCAGCCTTAACCCCCTTCAGGCCCCCTTTTGCGCCCACCACACGGTCAAAGGGAGGGGTGTATGCACGCAAGAGAGTGAGAAAAATGGAGAGGGGGATGCAGAAGTCAAGAAGAGAGAGAGAGCTGCAGGGGAGGTGTGTTGAAGAGAAAGAGGTTGTGGAAGAAGCAGAAAAAAATAAGCAAGCTTGAGAAACAGAGAGGAGAAAAGACGGATTGGAAATGAGGCAGAAAAGGGGGACAAACAAAAGACAGAGTAAAAGAGAATCAGGGGACAAATGATTGGCAGAGACTTGAGGTTGAGGTATAGCAGAACAGAAAGAATACAAGCCTGTAGGATGGAAAGGAGAGTTCATATGAGATAAGGAGAAAAGGTGAGTTTTGAAGAATAAAGGAAGGTGTTTTGTAGTGGTTTGAAGTTCTCACATGTCTTTAGCTGCACAAGAGAAGTATTTTATGTGTCTTGTGTTGTGTGTTTTTATACAGTATCTCCGTGCCACTGACAGCAGTGGTTAAAGGCATACATTTGTCCATTCCTTCCCATTTCTGTTGGCATATATATAATATTTTATTGAAATCTTGAACAAATATCTGTGTTGTCCACAGATAAACTGATTAAGTTTTATGGGTCAGAGGTCAAAGGTCAAGGTTGATATGACCTCATGTCTGTCCCATGGTTGTCAACGCAATCTCAAATGCACTCTGAGGGACTCTTCAAATTTAGCACAAATATAAATTTGGAGCCAAGGGATAACTGATCAGAGCTTAATGGTCAGAAATGAAAAGAACAGAATTGAGGATAAATTAAAGATATTGGCAAGGTCAGGGGTCAAACTCACAGTAACATAATACTGCAAACCCCCCCAAAAAAAACACTTTTTTGGCCAATATTCAAAATTATAAGACAGGAGATAAGGGGGATTTTAGGGGAGATTAGATTGTATAGATTTTCTATGCTGCTTGGAAACAGAGGTTGTGAGTCATTTAAGTTTTAAGAATTTGTAGCTTCTTCGCACAAACATCTACACATTGCCTCTCATTTTCCCTCGGTGTAACTTAAAACCTTAAATGTTTACTTTTAGTGCTTCTTTTTCATACTGATGCACATCTGGCCAATTCCTGTGAAAAGTAGGCAGCACTGGCAAAAGTTACAAACATTGAACTGCCCCCGCCTCCTCTGTTCTGTAACTTCTGTCCCTTTCCCCCTGTCCAGCAGCAGTTCCCATCCTCTCAGCTGGTAAATCAGCATAAAATAGCCCTAACTGTGGCAGATCATAGGGTAGGGAGAAGGGGGTGCTGGCAGAGTTGGAGTATAGACCTTTGAGCGCTGCTACTTATTTTTTTTTTCAAAATGGGGCCCATGAAATTATCCAACAGGATTATGTAAGGCAAGATGGATTATGCTGTGTTCTATCTGGCATTTGTCTATTGTATGCCCTTTCTTTCTCTCTCTCATTCTATCCCAGGCAGCCGGTTGTGATAGCCATGAAGCCACATATCCTCTTTACTAATGTGGTGGTCCTTTCTTCTGTCTTACACTTTTTTACAGAAGGGTTTTAAGTTTTTTGAACGTATGTGTAACTTGGAATAGGAACCAATTGTGTGTATATACAGTATGTATGTATATATGTACTGTATATATACAGTATGTAATACTTGTCATCAGGTTGAGCCGGTATAGCTTGGACAACGTGGGATTGATGGAGTTCTACTGTACCAGAAACCCAAGTCAGAGAGGATACATGTAACGGATGTGGGGCCTATGGATGCTTCAAAACCCTACATCCAAGCTAACGAAGAAACAGTTCTTAACTCAGTTTTCCAATGTTCGCAATCGACAATTTGCTATCACACCTAGAGATTGATGAGGTACAACAACGATGCTATGGCAAGTGGGAGCCAGGATGACAAGTCAGTGAGGTAATTTCATCATCCCCTCACTCAGAGATTGGGTTCCAAGCCCCAGTAAGAAGCCCGAAAGACATTAGCATAACAGCAGCTGACCTGAGAAGGAAGATAATGGCTAACACAGATGCGGGGAACCGCCAGGAATGGTTACCGGGGCTTAGTTCCAGAATACCCTCAGAATTATTGCTAGAGGATGTGAATGCAGCACTACAAACTATCCCTACTGTGACCATCACTGAGACCAACTAGCTGATATATGCAACAGCAACAGTAATCCTAGAGGTGCTTGGCTACAACTTGAATGTGAGCCATAAAGGGGAATACCTTCCATGGAGAAGACGTTTGGAGGCTAAGGTCAAGGCAACACGGAGAGAGGTTAGCCAACTCTCAGAGCTGGCGAAGGCCGAGACCACCAAAGTACCTAAGAATTACAGCAAGCTGTCCATAACTGATGCTCTGGAGACTGCCAAACAGAGGCTCACAGACCGGGCTGCCCACCTGAAGAGGTACACTAGAGACGTGGAGGCCTGCACTGTGAATGTTTCCATGGTGTGTTCAATAAAAACCTGAAAACATATAATTTTTTGTGAGCTATCAGTTTAAGAAGACTGTGTTTGTCTATTGATGTGACTTAGATTAATTAAGATCAATTCACATTTTATGAACAATTTATGCCAAAATCCAAGTAATTCCAAAAGATTCACATACTTTGTCTTGCAACTGTATTACTTTGTGATCGAAAGATTCACTCTGTATCGCCCAGCTTTTTTTAGCCAGATGTGGGGGTATGGACATGAGCCTATGGGTCTTTTGTATGTCCACGACAGTGAACCTGGCATGTGAAAGCTTGTCTTGTCAAACCCTCGCTGTTCCCGAGAGGTCACTGGGTGACCTTTGAGCTGTGGAATCCATGTTTAAAAGAGACCCCCCCAGGCGAGGGCTTGGTTGCTGCTATCTTCCAACTGAATGGTAGCTGCGAGAGGTTTTAGCTTTTAAGGTAGCTTCAAGAGAGATACAAACATGCTACAAGAGTGCCATAAATGCAACTCTAGTCGGAGCAGGTAATTATTTGAAATTATTATTATGTACAGTTTGATACATTGGATAAACAGTTCCCATCTTCCTGTCAATCTGTCAGAACTGAGAAAAAGAATCATGCTGATGTATTTGCTGTACGCTGTCTTTATTATTTATTTATGTAAATGTATATTTTTAACCTGTTATAAATTCTGAATGTCTTAGAAGCTTACTCTTTACCAGGACTGGGAGTATTTGTTGTTTGCTGTTGATCATTTCTCTTTTCGATTAATTAGTATGTAGTCTGTAAATTGTCAACAAATCTGAATAAATGCTCATTTATTTGTTTTGTCTTTTGGCCTCTGGTTTAATCTGATCAGTACCAAAATATTCTATTTGTATGTCATTTTTCAAGCTAATGTTTGATTGTTCTGTATTTACACTTAAAAATTGACTTAAATATGAATTGACAGGCTATATATATCAGGCTTTAGGGCTGCGCAAAAATACTGATTTTGCAATGACATCACAATCTCAAGTAAGGCAAATTAAATCAAAGAGATTATACTACAGTGTTTTTACTGTTTGATACGACAAGAAAAGTTTAAGATTTTTTCTTCAGGAAATGTTAGACTTTTTTTAAGCCTTTTTATTTCCCACTAATTTGATTAAGTATAAACACTTCAATATTGTTTGAAATGGTATAGTACATGAAAATAACTGAAATAAAAACGGTATAGTTTTTGCCATATGCCTCCACCTGTCGCCTCTCACTTGTCCATCCATGCTGGCGTCAGAGGCATGTGAAACAAAAAGTGAGGTATTGGCAGAGGGCTGATCTAACTGGTTATAAGTAAGTGGAGGATTTGTTTTCTTAGAAGAGGAAAGACTTTTAAAATATGCAGAAAGATAAGAAATATGAGTAACTGTGTCTGTACATGAATAACAAAGTGTATATACTATACCTGTTTGTTGTTTTTTTTATCTCAGAAATGAACTTCATTAACTCTCAGCACTAATGTTATTTAGCAAAACAATTAAACCTACACTTTGAATAATAACTAACTTTGAATTTAGGAATTACATCTCCAACAAACAGTGAGGCTTGTATAAATGTAGGAATAATTAGCAAATGAACAAGGGTATTTATTGATGTGACTTACTTGAGCAGGCATGATTTAGTTTATCCTATTTACACTGAAAATGTAGATTAGCATATTGACTGTATGTACATCCTAGACACTTTCTCCCTTTCTCTTGTCTTTCACTGTGCATTTCCACGGCTGTGTGTGTGTGAGTGTGCGCGCGCGTGTGCGGGCGTGCACGGACTTGCAGCAGCCAACCTTGCCCCCACCCCTCTCATTAATATGTATGTGTTCTGAGGCAGCTATCGAAGACGGTGTGTTTCTCACCCGCTGATTAATGCTGTCTGTCAATTACTTCTAGATCCAACCGTGCTGTGGAGCTTCCCCCAGGACCACACAGACCAGGTTGGAACACACACTCGCTTTTCCGTTCCTCCCTCTCTCTCTCCCTCCAAATCTCTCTCTCACTTGTTCACTGTTACAGACAATCTCTACCTCCTCCTCCTCTTCCATCTCTCTTTTCTTACCTAATGCCCTCACCCTGCCATCCTGTGGTAACGTCCCGCAACACCTACCACCACCTTACCACCAGCACTCTCCTCGCCATCCCTATCAATGCTTCTTCTCCTTCTCTCTCTCTCTCTTTCCCCTTCTTCTCTTCCACCTGTCTCTCTGTGTCTCATTGTACATCTCTTGCTGGTAATGAAAAGCAGTGAGCAGGTCTTCAATAACTGACGAATCAGTAATTATCATGCAAACGTGACAGGAATGCATATCTCTGATTTTCTCTTTCTCTCATGTTTTCTCTGTCATTGTGCATCCGTGTCTGCTTCCTATTGTTGCACATTTATAGCATTATTAAATTCATTTTCAGTCTACAAGAAAAATGTGCAACTGTTTTGAAGAGCTTTTTGTCCAACCATGTTCTCCCTTAACCACTGATAGGTAAGTACTGCAGGCTTGCATTCATTACAGTGCAACTATTAAGTGTGAAGAATCGCAGTTTAAACGATTGCACGAGTGTAAAGGATGAATACAGTATATGGAAACTACTATTCTTATTTTTGTACTTTTGGTTATCTTTTCCGTTGACTATTATATTTTACTTCTACTTGTTATTAAAGAATTAAAGATGTACCGAGGATCTGGGAACGTGGAAACATTGCTAGAATAAAATTAAAAGGGGCAAGAAACAGCCGACTGGCAGTAACAGTTTAGTAAACACGCCCAAACTTTACAACATGCCAGATTACCTAAACCACTTTATTTGGAGGTAAAACTGTAAGTCAAGTCAGTTTTATTCGCACAAGATCACAACAAAAGTTACACAATGCTAATGTGTAGAGCAGGTCTAGACCATAATGATTAATTTAATTATTAACTATTAGTTTATAGAGTAACGTCTAAGTAAATCTTCCTAAAATTTCAGTGTAGCTGCTATAGATTGTGCACAACTACAAAAAGTGTAAGAGGTCAAAGTTTACAATGAAATGCTGTCACTAAACTTAAATGGATGTACAATTTCTGTTTTATGATTTACTTTTTTTGGCGATAGGGATGCAGGTATTTTATTTGACAGATTGTGATCCAGACCAGTGAAACTGATTGAGCATCAGCCATGGGATGACCAGTCCATATTAAAACCGTTTTCTTTGTCGATAAATATTATTTAGTATTTTGGGCTCAAATTAATTTTATTCAGTCATGTGGGGCTGCCAAGTCATGTTTTAGTGCCAAAGCAATTTCTGTCCCCATGCGTCTTTACAAAAGAAAAAAACAATAATTTCCGTGCATGCAGATTTTAAATATGTGAAATAGAGAGCACTGGAAACAGTTCAGTGCCTGGTTGAAGTACTGAAATTTGTATGAGGAGATAAAAATTTAAATCAGTCACTCTCTAGTTATCTCTTCCAAATGAGTTTGGCAATTTTTATATTTTTTTTATCCTTTCTGTTGTTTTGTTGTTACTGCTCAACATGACCTCTTTTTCAATGATGTCACTGTAAGTCTGGACGTATATTGTTTCTTCTAAATACACAATAAGACCCAAACATTATAATTATCCGTAAGTTGTTTACAAATCTTTCTGGCTCGCTAAGGGGTAAATGTGAACACACTTGCATATTAGAAGTCTTTGGGATATGATAAATTGAGTGTAATATTCCTTTTATTTAAAAGCCTTGCTCTTAACCCTTAGAAAAGTACAACACCTCAGCAGGGTGTCTGGTGTTTCTCTCTGGCTTCACCTTCAAAGAACAACTGCCAAGATCCAAGTTGATCAAAACGGTCAGACAACCTGTAGTAATACATGTCTTAATCTCTCTGTTGTGCACGTCATGCTGCAAGGAGATTAGGTTTTATCACCATGTTGCTTCAGTCCAATACTCCTTGACTCCTGCTCACTGCTGTTACTTCTGCTCTGTGTGTGTGTGTGTGTGTGTGTGTGTGTGTGTGTGTGTGTGTGTGTGTGTGTGTACTGTCAGGGACAGAATATTTGACAGGAAAAGAACAAGACAAACAACATTTTGTTTCTGTTTCTAAAGTGGTCACAGTACAATACTGGTCCTGGCACAAATCATTGGATCGATCGAGAAAAACAGGAAGACAACAGTATGTGCATAGGCCAAATATCTTTCAGCATAGCAGCCAAGTCAGTGAGTTTAAAAAGCGCTCCTGCCTCTCTTATCCAATTTGACGAATAAATGGGCTTGTAGAAAGTTGCTTCGGGCAATGTCTGCCTGCCCCACAAGAGCCAGAGTGTGCTACCAGTGTAAGAGGTAGTGGGGGATTAAGGGAATGAGGGGATGAGGAACACATTATAAACTCACCAACGCAAGCATGGGAAATGTAAATGAGGGAACTGAAGAAAAAAAGAGCAGTTGTATCCAACAAAATCAAAATAAATAAATAAACATACTGTATATGTTGAGATGGGCTTCCCTTATTCTTCTTCTGCAGTATGCCCTCCTTTATAGTCCCCCTACAAACCTTACATCTCTTTCATTCTGTTGTTGACCAGACCGTTTGTGTGGATAAGATGGCTAGTTAGCGTGCTGTTTACGGAGGGATTGGCTCTTTCCCCTGTATACATAAAGGCTGTATTCACGGCCCTCATTACCAGGATTAGGGGTCCTTTCCTCCTTTGTGGGGCTCCTCTGTAGCCACAGTCTCTGTCTCTTTCTGTGGCCCGAGCTGGCCAGCATATGGCAGCAGCAGCCAACAGTCTCCACAGAGGGGCTCAGAGCTCAGAGCTCAGAGCAAGGCCTCCTTTTGTTCAGGCTGTTATTGTTGCGTAGCGTAATGACATTTGTAGGCCGTAGGATCGGGGTGGAGGGGTTAGTCTACCCCAGGGGAGAGAGAGGGAGACAGAAAGAGAGGGATGGAAGAGGGGGAGAGGCAAAGACATGTAGGCAGACAGGAGCGTGGATTATGGAAATATGAATTGATTTTTTTTCTGTGCTGTGGTAGAATAGAAAGCTCAAAGGAGAACAGACTGCAGGCTGGCTGGCACGCCAGGGTGGTGCTGGGGAAATGTGAAGTGAGAGGCGCTTGCTCCCTCTTTCTCTTTCTATCTCTCTCTCCTCTCTTTTTTTTGTCCTCCTGCTCCCCCTATTTCTCCCCTCAGCCCCTGAGACTATTGATACCCTGGTCATCCACAGA
>KV751319.1:4568646-4590907 GCA_001698575.1 Mola mola
AGGTGGCTAAAGCATATATTTGAATCACAAGAAGGGATTTTTTTTTTTTTTTTTGCAAATGAAGCAGACAGATGGAAATTTGTCCGTTTCCCCTCAGATCTCATCCCAAAGTTGTGGAAAAAATGAAAAAATACAGCAGCCACACACACAAACTCACACACTTTTCTGCCAGTTAATTCTGGGTAATCACAGTGTGGTGTATAAGCCCACTCTTCTGCAGAAAATATGGTTACTACTCAGCACATTCCTCAAACAATTGACCTTTTGAAATCTTATAGAGGCTATGAGCAACTCCAGAGTATTCAGAAATGTTATATTACTCACGCAGATGCACACATCTGCAATTTGAAGAACTTCTTCGCCCAACACTACAGGCACAACAATGAAAAAACAACTATTTTTAGGGTTGACGGTCTCCAACACCAACATTTATTTATTTGGGGTTTTTTTTTGTGTCTAATATACTTGTATTTGTCTTTGTCTTTCTGTTCATTTGCTTAGCCTGAGGTAGTCATGTCATTTCAAGAAGAACTAAGAATGGAAATACCTGAGGCAGTGTGGCTATAAGCTAGGAAACTCTTTGCACTCCTTCCAATTCCTTTACCGGCTGAGATTTATGTTGGAAAAACATCACATTTTCTTCAAAAATTTAGATTAACTCACACATTACTCATGTTGGTTGGAGTGTGGATCAACATTGGTGTAGCATGTTTGCATATTTTACCATTGACCATACTTTGAGAAAAATTGGGACGTTTAATGTCAAAAGATACTTCGATTTAGTACTGAATTAATGCTTCTCATTATATGTTATGTTATGTTATGTTTCTCAAGCCTGTATGACATTGATATACTATTGAAGATTGTTATCTGCTAGGAAAATATTAGTCACTGTTAGGTGAAAAAATAATATAATGAGGTTGTAAATCTCAGGAAAGAGACTCGGATTGTGCTTGCTCTGTAGTTGTGTCCTCTATGTAGTTGTGCTTTCTTGCATATTCCTTCCTTACAGTGTGGAATTTTCTTATATATCATGTACATGCAAGCAACTGACATGTATGCACAGAGAGAGCTTGGTTCTACCTCAGCCTTCTCCTTTTTAATCTTCTCCTTATTTGTTACCTGGTCTCAAGTCCTCTATTTTTCTTTATTCTCCATCATAACTCTAGTTATGGCAGTCTGTCTTTTTTGTAGTGCCCCTCCATCCATTTTGTCCCAGTCTATCTCTTTTGCCTTTCAGCTTCATCTCACCTTTCCGTACCCAATCACCTCATCACACATTTTTTCCTTTCAAAAGCAAATGGTTAATAACACACAGACCACACTATGTTTTCTGTCAGTCTGTTGCACCATAATATTATGTGAGAAATAAAGGACACATTGATTTATTAATAGATTTTACTGCAATGTTTCAGTCAGCATCGAAATAAAGTTGATGTTAACTGTCTATAGCCACTGAAAACACAAAACATTCTGTTTTTCAATGATGTCAAGGCTACAAGTGTGATTTCATACTAAAAGGAAATATCTGTGCTTTGACACAAATACATACATCGTATAATCAGTTTGTGATATTTATTGCATTGCAAGGCGTAAGTTGTGAAAAATGTTATACTACTTTTTCAGTCATACATGAATAATATCCAATTTGGCCTTCAAATGGGCTTCTTGCTCAATTGCGTCATGTCTTATGTTACATTGCAATTTTTGAATAATTAGCTTAGGTGGGTAAAAGTGTCTGTGTTACTTTGATAATGGAGAATTCTCAAGTAGCCGAGAAAAAGCTCTTTTCTTCAGGTTAAGTTGGACTGAAATCAATATCTTAAATTTACCACTGTGTATAAGGTTGCAAAAATATTTCAGTGTATCAAATTTAACTATAGTGATGTGCCAGTGTCCTAACTTAATGCCATGTCATCTGCTTCTGGCACTTAAAACATGGAAATAAATATAGCAACAGTCAAAATGTGGTAATCACTCTACCTGTATGTGAGCTTTCAAAATAATCTCTGAATTGGTTTTTATGTCTCCTTTATAAACATGTTATTTATATAATCCTGTATTTGTGCCCCTTATTTAACCACTGACAACAATTTTGAAGTGCCAATGTGCCATAAAATCAGGTTGAACTTGACTTATTTTCTGTTCTTATAGTCCTGCACATCCATCTCTGCTAAAAGCTCCATGTGTCATCAGTCAGACAGTGAGAGAGGGAGGGACAGACACAAAGAAAGGCGGTGGCATCTCTTGAGGCTTCAACCTCAACAACTCTGAATGCTCTGACACTGAACTCCATTAGGAAAGGCTGCATGACATACTGTAAATGGTGGCCGAAGCCCTGGACCAGCCCTGGTTGGGGGAAGCAAAAGGGGGCTCTTTGGAGGACATTTGGGTTGATCAGTTAGCAGTAGCTTAAAAGATGAAGTATACAGGATAGGACTGATAAACATGAACATGATTGGTAACTGAAGCCTTGAGAAGGGTGAGTGCTGACCCTGAAGAGAGGAGGAGATTTTGGGTGAGAGTGGCGATAGAGGAGTCAAGGTGGCTTGGCAGAAGCTTGGTAGCAAGTGGCCAGATATGCTAAATTGATACCAAAGATATGTGGCCTTCAGCTGAAACCTTGTATAACAGAGACACTGATGCAGAAAAGTCATTTGAAAGAGATAAACATGTGAGTAAATGTGAAAAATTATAAGTAGGTAAGTTTAAAAGGATATTTATCAGGTTATGTGAAGAAATCATTACATTTGTAGGATAGGGACGAAGAAAGATGAACATAAGATGAGCTCTGTTGAAGTTAGAATGTGAGAAAGAAATCAAGTAATTTTAGAAAGTGAGAAGTGGAGAGAGTGAGATAGTTTTTTTGTGTGAAGGTTTTAAGAGGTTTTATGCAGAAAACATGCATTTTTTTGGTCTGCAAGGACCCACAAGCCCATTAACTGCCATTCTTCGATGTCAAGGTTGCTTGCACTGTTACTGAGAAATACACTATGTTAGATAAGATACACTAGTAATAAGTAATATATTGCTATCAAAAACAGATTTATTGACCAAGTAAGTGTACAAAAAAAAAAAAGGAATTTGACTTCTGTTTTGTTTTTTTCTCAGTGTACTTACCAAGATAGAATAGACAAAATGCCTGGGCCTGTAACCACAAAAAGTGGGGTCCAGTTGGTTCGTAGGGTGTGGTGAGAGAAAAAGCTATACACTGGTTTTGATTGACTCCAGGTAGGTATATAATTTAAGGATGTGTTAATTAAGAGTTTATTGCACAGGTATCAAGTCATAACATATTATGACAATTTATCTTGACATAAACATAACAAGCCTCTGCTCCATGTTCTTGGTTACCTGGGTGACGTCCCAATCTAATATATCATTGACTGCTTGAAAAGAGTGATTCTGACAATCCCCAAAATCTGAAAAGTTCACTTTGGTTCATGTCTAAGTGTTTTGAACAAAAAAGAAACTGTTTCTCTATAGGATGCCAAATGCTGCCCCATACTCTTTATCCACATTGATACCAATTTGAAAAAAGATGCAGGTGCCCAGGGAAGAAAGAAAGCATTATACAATACACAGGGCCTACAAACAAGGACATTAATGCACAGTAAATAAGGTGATATTCTAAATGAGATAATAAACTGCACTGTAAAGTTTGTACTGGCTGGTTGACAGAGGAATACTTTCGATAGTTGATAGCAGTAAAGGAGATGGTGCTGCACAGAAAGTCTTGCACCTCTGACCAACTAGATTCCTTTCACAAGGGGCAAAGCCAGCAACCCCAACCAGCCTTCAAGAAGATAGACAGGAAAAAAAGGTGATGTGTTTTGGAACATATTTTGCCTTTTTGTGCCGCGACAGCCAGCTTTGTGAAGCTATAACAGCAATGTTGCAGCATTGTGTGGGAAACAGAGATGAAAAAGATGGAAATTCATACCTTTCTTGTGTTTGTGTCTGGATGTGGTACAGACCTAAATATGTGTGTGAGTGCATGTGTGTCCTTGCGTATGAATTTGTGTACATGTATGTGTGGGATGTCTTAGTATGTGTCATAGGGTCTCATCTTTCTCCTTCACTGCACCCTGACAGCAGTGTCAAACAAGGCCTCATATGATCTGTGTATGTCTTTGAGAATATGTGTGTGTATGTGTCTGAGTTGATAGTGTTTTATTCTTCTTTCTAACCCTTTTCACCTCAGTTCCCTCGGGTGTTCCAGGGTCTTGCCTAATGGACAGTCTCGCCCTGCTAAGCTGGCCTTTGGCGTGGGCACTGAGCTGGATGCCTAACTAGGGCCCTTTGTTGCTCATGGGTCCTGATTGCTCTGACCTCTGGGCTGGCTTCCTGGGAGACTCTGGGTGGTGGAGAGAGAAGAAGAGTGCAGGGGAAGTGTTTTTACGCCCCGCTGCTCACATTTCTCCAGCATCGCCCAGTGACTGGTGAAAAAATAGCAGTGGTGTGTTTTGGCGGCTAAGTAAAGTGTTGTTGGCTGCTTGGGTTTTCCCAAGCTGCAGGTGGACAGTAGTGGATTCTGTTACAGATGTATCCATGCCACAAGTTTATGAGCTAGCTATACTTGAAGTGAACTGCCATTCCACTCCAATAGTGTTCGCCAAGGAAGTTTTGTTTTTGGCCGTGTGTGTATTTGTTTGTTAGTTAGCAGGACTATGCCAAAACTACTAGATGGATTTCAAGGAAACTTAGTGGAAACCTGGGGGAATTGGCCGTGGAAGAACCCATTAAATGGTGTGAATCTAGATAAAGGGGCGCATCTAGGAATTTCAATTTAGGAGCCTTGTGGGCTATGACAGAGTTATATCCCTACTGTGTGCCTCATGTTATGTACTGCACAGTTTCTAATTGGGATGACCATGGACAATAAATATGACACCAACTAAGCTTAGTCTAGTTTTATTCAAAGCACTTTGTCGGAAATTTTTACATGTAACTACTGTGATGCTCTGTTTGAAACCATTTGTGCATGCAAGGTTACAGTAAGGGAACAGAGATTTTAAAATAGGGAACAGGGACATTGTTAGTCATGTGGTAAAACATTGTTCCATTTCGTTTTGTTTCATAATGAATACCTGAATTTTGAATCACTTTTTCAGACTCTCCTTCTCGTGTTTAACACAACTAGTGTAATGCAGTAACACTTATCTAACATTTAAATTGTATTTTTTTTTTCATAAATGCTGTGAAATCTCTTCAGTATTATTGCTGCAAAAAGAGGACATCTATACTTGGAGACAGGTTGTCTTTGTCCAACAGAAAACGCCTATTTAGAGAATCAGGTGCCAGACTTACTCTAACCACACGCTGCTGTTGCCAGCAGAGCTATCACATGTCTAATGATGTAGCTTAATTGGTGTGCATTTTTCCATAACTAGACTTGCTGATACATGGCACAGCCACCAGCCAGAGACCGAGATGGAAGCAATGGCACAATAGGGTGTTGTGTAAAGGGAGACAAAAGGATGGATAGAGGGAGGTGAAGGGGAATGAGGAAGAGGATGATGCAGTCCTGACCTGACCTCCTCTGCCAGGTTCCATGTACATCTGTCAATGAGACGTCCACAGCCAAATGTTTAGGAACCAGTGTTGCGCTGCTGCTCCCCTGCTGGGCGTCAATGTATGAATTCTTTGTATGTATGTTTGTGAGGGTGTGTGTGCGTGTGTGTCACCTTGTCTTAGGGCCAGGCCCACATCAGGGTTCATACAGTCGAGTTAAGCCCAGTGGGAGCTAAGAGCTTAAAGAAGGAAATCTCCCCCTGGCTGCTTGGTGCATACACACGCGCGCGCGCGCACACACACACACACGCACTCTCGCTCTCGCTCTCGCTCTCGCTCTCGCTCTCGCTCTCGCTCTCTCTGTCTCTCTCTCTCTCTCTCTCTCTCTGTCTCTCTCTCTCTCTCTCGCGCTCTCTCTCTCTCTCTCGCTCTCTCTCTCGCGCTCTCTCTCTCTCTCTCGCTCTCTCTCTCGCGCTCTCTCTCTCTCTCTCTCTCTCTCTCTCTGTCTCTCCCTCCCCTTCTGGCACGTCATTAATGAAGCCCATGCTTGTATGTTTGGGGTATATGCAGCGCTTTTGGCCCAACACTACAAGTCAGTGTGTGTGCGTTAGGGGAGTGAGACATCTCCCCCATCACATGGTAATATATTCAGTTGAATATCTCTGCAGAGGCATAATGCTGCTGCTCTCCTCTGTCTCAGCCCATCTGTGATACGTAGAAAGGACATCAGCAGGACAGGTTATTAGCACTGGAATAATGCACACTGTTATTGTTGATGCCACATACTTATTCTCCAAGCAGTTTCCCCCCTCACCACATAACATGCTTACAGTACATCCATTGTAGAAGAAACAGGAAACAATATGAGTGCAATAATATACTGTAGATGGCATTACCCTGGTGGAATCATGTTTTATTGGATGTGACTTATTAACAACTGATAGATTAGGAAAAGATTAAACTTGAGCAAAAACAACACTAAGGCTAAACTCAATAACCCTGTTTACATGCATACAAATATTCCGGTTAATGACCCCAGTTACGCTCAGTTCAGGGGCAGGCCTGTTTGACTGACAATGATCGGCAGTACCCCGATCATATTCCTGTATACTTGATAGCGCCTGCTACCCAGCCAGAGTACTCATGCTTGCAAATGAAAAATCGTTGAAAAATACGTGAAGTCAGAACGGTAAGAACAGCTGTGATTCTTTTTTCTTTTCTTTTTTTTTACATTGTAGTACGAGGATTTCAGAGTGTTTTAACGGTGCTTCACCTATTCAAGCGCCTGACAATTTATCTGCTACAGCTTTAAATAAATCGCTATTTTGATATTTTCTTTCCATCAGCGTAATGTCCATCTCTTTCATACAACACAGGAAATACTCTGTCTCCTCATCTTTCCAAAAATTAGAGCTTTGCCTGCTTGTGCCATTTTCTAAGGAACAAAGACTATACCTTTCTCGTATGCACATGCGCACAAGAACATGCCCCAGTAGTTACAGATGTAAGCTGTATACATGTCTGAATGTTGTGGTTATTACAGGCTTAAGCCAGCTATCTTACTTGGGTTCCTCATCCCTGGAATAAGGGCTTAATCAGGTAATGCTAACAAGTGTAAGGTGTTCACATGAGTCACAGCGTTATCAGAATATTTCAATACCCCCATTAATAACTGGAATATTTTGTGCATGTAAATGGTCAATGGCTTTTGGAATGGTAGCATAAGGGACTAAGGTGAATATATATGTTGTTGTCCCTCTCGAATGAGCCAAACTCAGGTATGTTTCACATATAGATATGACAATAAGAGAATATACACCTGCCAGGTGTTGGCAAGGGCTTGAACAAGTCAATTTATTATTCAGCCACCTTCAACACTTCCTGGTGAAAACCAAACTGTTATTAACCAAAAAACCTCCCTTTACACGGATACTCTGCAGTAGAGTGATCACAGGGAGCAGAAACTAAATGGGGGATTAAAAATATCCAGAAAGACAAAACTCTCTTACTCATCTCCCTTCCCTATCAACGTGGACAGAGTGAGCAAGAATGTGAAAATGTAATGCCCCATGTCAATTTGAAAGTGCAACTCATCGGCTCATGTGCCCCTCCACCTCTCTCCATCACCCCCCCACCCCACCTTCCCCCTCTCAAGCAGCTCTGTTGCTTTGGTCCAGCTTTGAAGGCCGTTCTTATTACTGGCACAGAGCGCAGGTCAGAATGGCAAGCCGGCAGCATACTATTAAAGCCTAATGAAAGAAATCTCTGCAGGGTCTGCGGTTTTCAGTGGCCAGAGGAGGCTGTGCTTCTACCCATTGTTCTTTTGCTCCTCTCTTCACTATTCCATTTTTTTTTTATTCTGACAGAGTAGTGGCTCTATCTCCATCTCTAACTGTGGCTTCTCTGCCATGTCCTATTTCACTGTCTTTGTTAGCCTTTTCTAATCCTTTATCCTCTTTTGTCCTGTTATGCAGCATTTCTTAGTTTGACCTGCATCTACATTTTTTTTTTTTCATTCCTATAAATTATCTCAAAAAAATTATCTATAGACTGATGTGTACGCCAAAGCCTTTGCCCCCTGTGGTGTATTGTATAGAAGAATCATGTTCTTAATCATCGTATGGTTCCTTCTCATCATCTTATAATCATCCGTGTACTAATCAATGTAATATCAATTGATAAACTGTAAATACCCACCAGAACTTTGCCTTTATTTATGCCCGTTGTGAAACGAAGGGCCAGAACTCAGGATTACTTATACAGAAATCTGATCCAATAGCGTCCCACTCTGTGTCTGTGAACAACTATATATCTGCTTGGCATTAAGGCCGCAAACTTGTAACAAAAGCGGCTAAAAATTAACATCTAGGGTTTCTTAGATGTTCTCTCAAAATCAATTTGTCTGTCACTGGTATGCATGCCTTGCTGTGGTGAAGCAGTTCATGAATGTAATAGGACTATTGTAACACTTTTCAGTAATCCCTTTACCTGCATTTATTTATTTGACCTAAAAATATTGATGTTGTTGGTTGATAAATTGTATTGATAAGAGTTGCTCATATCAATTGACAATTGTAAAGCAGTGGATTAATATGATGTAGTCTAAAATATGACAGTAGATTTATCTCTTGTGTCTTTTTGTAGTTGTATGTTAATTACTAATGATCTCAACAGAGAATGAGATTGTCCTATAGGAAGTATAGGAATCCACCAAAACATGGAGAAATATGATTAAACCCTTAATTTTGTGCCTGAGAGGAACAATAACCAATGCTTAATTTTCTTTAGAATTTTGTATCTTAATTTTTCAAGTTTTCAAAATCCATATTAGAATTATTAAACATTTGCATTTTTCCTCACATCCTCCTGCTCTTTCTCTGTCCTAATATCTTTGCCTCTTGTCTGCGTTTCCCTCAGTCCATTTGTCTCTGACTTTTGTTTCTTATTGTTGTATCCCAGTAATCTTTTGGCATCTGGTGCAGTTTGGAGATCACTAAAGAAACAGGGAGTTATTAAGGAAGTTTTGAGTATATTAGATCTTACTTACTCACAAGTACTCATAATCGGTTTGTCAAATTCTCATATACACGTTGTTGCCAAAAAAATCATAGTTTGTGACTTTTTGTTTTCGTAGTTTGGAATGGAGTTTTAATCCACCAGTCCACCCAATCAAGGTTTCATACGGTCATACATTTTTACTCTGCATTATTTATTTTTTCCCCTGTCTCTCTAAACCCAAGGCTCAGCTGTCCTTGTGCCTTTACACATTGCAAATGAATGCATATCCATGCAAATTCTTAAAAAAGAAAGGCTGGGAATTTGAATATTTTGCTTAAAGCTGCACCCAGGTCGACCCTGCCATTCGGCATTTGAAAGCAGTGTGTCTGTTTGAATACTGAGGATCTCTCTTTGTCATGTTCGCCAGAGGGGCTGGGTGAGCGAACTAGCACCGGCAGGATGGGCAGAGATCGGCTGGGTAGCTGCACACAGACAGACTAATTGGGAAAAGGGGGGTGAGAGGGGGACGATGGGTGTTGGTAAGGGTGAGGAAAAGGTGGGGTATGCAGGAAGGGGGGAATCCAAGATGACGACAGGGGGTTTAGGAGGGAGGTGAAAAAGGACAGAGTGTGGGGGATGGAGAGAAGGAGAGAGAAGCAAAGAAAGAGAGGAGGTGATGAAGAGGGCATGAGAGTGAGCAGGAAGAAGAGGTGAGGGAAGGGTGAGTGGAGACACTGTGGTTTCCAGCACTGATGTTCGTAGCTCTGCTAACTGTGTCATTATGCTGTTGAAGCTGGCTGGATTGCCAGGGTCCCTGCCTGCTGCCAACCACGATAGCTTTTAAACATCATTACACCTCATGTTTGACACACATGCAAAAGAGAGCTTTGCACATATTGGCTTTCTTGCAGTTATTAGATATAAGGGTAGCTCGTCCCTCTAAACTTTAACCTCAAAGTCTTATAGCAAACTTCTGATTCCAACACACCAGACATTAGCTTGGAAAACTGGATATTTTACGCAAAAAATATGAATTTTTACCTACTAAAGTATTAAGTTTAAATCAAGGCAAAACAAATTCTGTCGTGTACAATTTAAGTTTAGTGGATGCAAGATGTTTCCAAAATGAATGAGCATTTGTGTTAAATAATCAAGATTTAAATATTGACCAAAATAATCATGATGATGATTTTTGCAACATCAGTGTGTGTCTCCCAGCATTCCTAAAACTACAGGATGCTGTATGCCTAAACCTATAGTCCTCTGCAATGGATAGAGTGATGGCTGATTTTTAGGGATTCAGATTGGGAGAACCATCCTGGCTTTTAAGAAACCCAAAACATGTAGGTTCATTGGTAATAGATTTGACCATGTGATGTGTTTAGTTATTTGCCACTCATACCTATAACCAGACCAAATATCTACGTGGCCCATGGTATGAATTGAATGAACAGATTTTTCCCCTGGTTAAAGATATAAACAAAAAACTTTCTGATATGGGATGCAATTTTATTTTATAGTTGTTGAAATTGTGATGCTATGATACTTTTAAACCAAATGACCATTAAGAACCAGCAGTTGCACACCTGCTTACCTTATACCTGTCCTTTGATGACTTGGTCATATTAGCCGGCAATGTGCTGCACTATAGTTCACAGTTAAAACCTGGAGTTTTGAAATGGTTTTTTGTACTACTTTTATAGCTTTAATGAGTTTCTGTTCATTGCCATGTATAAAAACTAATCTAGCAGTATTTTAACTTGAATTAAGTGATGCATCACAGTGAACATCATGTCTGCATTCATTTGAGTTATGTATTTTTTGTGCAATTATAGAGTGCAGGTTTTTCAAATCAGTCTGCACTTCTAGTTGCATTACCATGAAATAAAAAAAATTAAATTAGACAGCAAAATAAAAGCAGGCACGATAAGCTGTGATCGATTATATTGTAAAAAAAAAAAACAACAAAAAAACCCAGTATGGCACAGCTGCCAGCAATTTGAAGTACATGTGAATTGTAGTAATGGGTTGGACCTTGAAAAAAGAAAAACACTGATACAGTCTTTTTTAAGATCTGGTTCTAATATGAGTATAGCAGTGCTGCATTTACAAATTTGCCTGCCACCAACCGCCATTCCTCCTAAAACTACACCCTGTGTGGATGGCTCTGGGGGCCAGGCAGAAATGAACTAGGTTGAGTTACACCGGCTGGCTTGCTAGATTGATCTGGCTGCAGTAGCCAGGGGAATATAAAGCAGGGCAGGGGCTTAAAGTCTGAGTCCCCCCAGGGAGGAGTCCTCGCTGCGTGGAGAGAGGGGCATGAACTGAGTTGCTTCTCTACCTCCCTCCCCTTCTTCTTCCTTCCTTCTGCTGTTGTTACCGTCCACTGAATACCTTTTCTGTCTCTACTTTTTTTTCCATCTGCCTCTCTCTCTTTTTCAGTTTTTTCCCCTCATAGTTTTCAGTGTTTTGTCCTTTTCCTCCATCCTTATTCTTTCCTCCTTTCATATGAGAAAGTGAATATCGCTCATGAAGTTCACAACTAAAATGACACACCATGGATGATGCAGAGCTTAATATTTAAACTAATTAGTTCACATCATTTTATCGATGTATTTTAATCTTGAACACTGGTTTTTCCAATTTTCAGTGATGGTGATGAGCTAAGAGGGGAGGTGGATACATCCAGCATATGTGCTGGAGACAGTTAAGCCTAGCCCACAGAGTATGATCTCTAACGTATCAAATCCCGCCCCAGTACTACAGTATATGCCTTAACCAGGAATAACTTAATCCCCCATAATTACTTTGAAGAGAATCATGGTAGAGCAGGAATAAAAATGAAGTTTAGGCCTATTTTTAAGAGGAAAAAAAAAAAGGATTGTCGCCCTGCGCTGCCAAGTTTGTCGGCACTTCCCAGCTGTACTGTGCTATTCTGCCGGTGTATGTGCACAGGGCTGCTGTGTGCTGTTGTTGCGCAGTGATAGCAGGATCGTCCGCTGGGGGAACCCAGAGCATTCTGTCTCACTGAGTGATACCCCTGTCTCCACTCACGATAAACAGCATGCGCACGCACACACACACACACACACACACACACACACACACACACACACACACACACACACACACACACACACACACACACACACACATACATACACATACACCACTGTCTGCCAAGCCTAGCCTAGCAGAAGATTCCTCCCAACACTTCCACCCCCTTTGCAAAGCTGCAACTATATTAGTTGCCTCTGTTTCTTCTGTCTTGGGAAATATGGCAAGCAGGGTGTGTGTGTGTGTCTGTGTGTGTGCGTGTGTGGTAGCAATGGTGGGCTTACTGTACTAACACTGTGAAAAAACAACCCCCTTTATACGATTCCTGTTTAGACATCCCCATGGTATAGGGCCCACTCATAGTGGGAGGGAATCGGAAACAGAGCTACAAATGCAAAGAGGAGCTATTATCAGTAATACAGGTATAATGTAGAAAACAGAAACCAGTTTGACAAATACGGGAAAAAATGACTATGAGTTGCATATCTCATATGAACAGTCGAAACTGAAAGAGGCCCTGGTACAGGAACACTGTTGAGCTTAGTATAAAGGTTGATTCATCCAAATAACCAAAACGAATATTTTCTCCCAAACTCCAGTGATTTCTACCCAAGTAGATGCTTTCTAGCATTACTTGCAAAGGTTTAGAGCTGCATAAATGTATTTTTATGTTTTTAACTGAGAATTTTTTTCCTCTCTTTACAAATGGCATGACTTTACAGTCGTTGTTAGTTAGTTGTTGTGTTGAGGTAAATATGTTCTAGCTTAATGCCTTTGTCTATTACTGGGTAAGTCTATTGACAATGTTCATTTGTAGCTGTTTTAAAAGTTTTTAAGCCAATCTATCAGAGATTACTGGTTCCTGTTTTCCTTCTGGCTTATATCACTGTAAAATGTACATGTTTAAGTATAGGACACTTAAAAAATTATTTTAAGACATCATTTTATGCTATGGGAAATGCCCTTAAATATGTTGCTATAAATGTGGATATTGAAGTATTTCTGTCTTGTTGGATTTTGTGAACAGAACAGCCATCATTTATTTGGATACAAAAAGATGAAAAACAATGGCTTCACTATGTACTGTAGATCATAATACCTGAGTTATGGGTTGGTATGTATAAACGGATGTACATATATAAAACATATCTGCTCCCACTGTTCCTGAATCAGATTAAAATCTCTACAGCCGCGAGACTCACTCAAACACAAGACAAATGATGTGGGTGGGGCCGTGACAACTCTCAAATCTGGCAAGTCAAATGTTTTTATTTGCAGGGAAAGAAAGTGGCTGTGTGTGTGTGCCATATGCAGTGCACAAGGGAGGGCTCTCTGGAACATATTGGTGTGCGTACATAGTGGTTAATAATAGTAGCAAACGCATACAACGATGGCAGCTCTGATGTGTGTGACAGTTTTAAAGCCACAAGCCAAGACAGTCATATTTATGTACACACATACACACACTGCCACAGAAGACACTGAGACCGCCTCTACCGCCAAGCCCTCCATCTTTGTTGAGTTCTCAATTTAATAACACATCCTGATTTGTAACAACAACTGCTGCCCACCCATCCCACCTCGTCTGCTTGTCCCTCTTGCATGCTCCTTATGTGGCCACATGTACACACACCAACATATAGCCGAGTCAAACTCAGTCATCCACCCATACACACGCCCAATCACCCAACTACACACAAATGTACATGCTTAACCATGCTCTCACATTGAGTGCACAGTCCTTGAAGCAGTCAGACATTCACATACATAAAACACTCAAATGCATAGATACACACACACACACACACAGACTTGTACAAGTATCTTCAATACCCCTTATGTCATAGCTCATTGTTGTTGCTTGCCTGTATGTCGGCATTATCGTGTTGTGCTGGGATGGCAGCTTTAAGTTTTTATTTTGGGGAGGGGCGATTCATTGAGTACTCCCCACAGCGAGGTCTTAGCAGCAGAAGACACCCAACCTGTCGTCTGGATCAGTCTCCGGGGAGGCAGAGAGAGAGAGAGAGAGAGAGAAAGATATTGAAGCAGCAGCACTCTTAGCTTGGACATTTGTAATCAGAAAGAAGAGACAGACCTTGGGCTCTGAGGTTGAGATTGGCAGGCAAACCAAGAAAAAGAGAGAGCAGAGCAGACAGCCACCCATTCCCCAGGATTAGTCTGTGAGGATGGCAGAACCTGGCCGCAACTGAGAGAGAGCTGAAAGACGGACCGCAAAAAAGGACTTGGTGCCTGGCGCAGGCTTTGGGTCAGTTTAGCAGCAAGGGAGACAAGGAAATGGAGCGTGGACCCAGTACTTTGTGGCTGTGTGGCTGGTCTGGAGTGGCTCACCCATATGGTGCTCTGCTCTGTTCCTGCTCCCTGTCTAAATCCATATGCTGCTGGTGGAAAGGTGCCCCTCTCCCCTCTCCCCCTAACTCGCTTCAAGAGCATGCAGACCCCCACCCTCCCCACAATCCCTCAACTCACAAGGGAGGTGTTGGGGAGGTAAAGCCCTGAAGGCTTGTACCTCCCTCCTACCTCTTAACCCCTCAGAGCTGCTTAGCCCATTGTCGCTACAATCTGCCACCATAGCCTTGGTGTTGTGTATCCCATCTCTCCCTCACTCTCTTTCGCTCTCTCTCTCTTCCCCCTTCATCTTTTCATCTCCCTTTGGCACCTGATAATCGATGAACTTATTAACTGCTAATTATTCAAGCTAGGAATCCAGGATCCTTCCGCATCGTTGAAAAGAAAGAGTCTTTTCACCATTTTCTGCCAAATGAAGTGATTTATATTGCCCATTCATTTGGATTAAGTGCATTTAGGCTGCAGTGTTAAGGATGTGAAGACTTTGTCAGATTGCTATCAAAAGCATTTAACATTAATCCTCATTTTGTTCAGCCACTTGATAGCAACCACTTAGTGGAGGCCCAAGAGATTTTTTTCTTGTATTGAAATATAAAGGTCTTGGGGTTTTTTTTCCCTGTTATGTGTTTTCTCAAAAATGATACATGTATGTGTCTCTCTCTGTTCTGGTTTCTCAGGAGGTCCTTCAGATGATACCAAAGTTCTGCTTTCCCTTTGACGTGGAAAGGTACAATTCCTCTCTTGCTTCCCTGTTTTGTTTTTTTTTTACTTCTGCAGCTCCCTTTCACCTCCTTCACGTCACACACATACACACAGACGCACACACACAAACACTTAGCTCTCCTTACACCTACATAAAAGGGAAATGAGCTCATGTTCTATTTCTGTATTGTCAAACACAAATTATCTTCATTCTAAAACACAGTCACATGATGATTTATTAAGGGTCGGAGTGTAATGATGAGTGTATTTATGTGCATGTGATTTCTTCACTGGTTTAAACCCCAACAAATAAATGTTTCCTCCTACAATCTGAATGGACCTACAAAGAACAAAGTTGCTTGCATAATAATGATAATAATGGCAGCTTCTATTTATGATGAAGTCATCATTGACATGTGATGTTTCATGTACTCTAGCATGTTTATAAGTGTACGTATTTGAAAGAGCCCTGAATTTAAGGAAGCGTGTCTACTTCTACATGATATTGTTCCAATCAGGCCAGCAGCTTTCTGAACACTACTGGCCTCTTATTTTCAGCGTGGAAAATGACATATTAAAATTACCATTGTGAAGACAGCAAGAGAGAGAGGATTGGGGGGGGTTGCTGGGCTGTACAGGTTTTTACTGAAGTTGAGCTGCTGCCATCTAGTGGTGTAAGGATGTACAGAGCTGCAGTGAAATTTACCTTAGGGTAAAGCTTTTTACAGTTTTTCATGCAGCACGAGAGGAATTATATGATATGATATGAGAGTTACCTCATGGGAACATTTTTTCTAGAAATTTAATTTGTTTCTTATCCATCCAGGCCATCTTGTTTTTGTCCTGGAGTATTTTAAATTTCTGAGAGTTCATAGATTTGCTGCGCTCTTGTTGTATTCAATTGATTCTTAAGTAGTTTTGTGGTTTTGGCTATTAATGACTGTTTGTGCATTCCTTGTGTCCACTCACAGGGTTTCCCACAATCAGGTGGGGCAGAATTTCACCTTTGTGCTGACAGACATTGACAGTAAACAGAGGTTTGGTTTCTGTCGACTCACTCACGGCTGCCGGGTCTGCATATGTCTGCTCAGGTAACACACACGTGGACACTCGGATACGCACACAAGCAGCTCAATGTTATGTTTCTTAAATTTATACTTCAAAGTAAATCTATTTCCTCTGCATTCTTCATTTAATGACACATTCTAATAAATTGGGTCTTCCTGGAGTTTTTAACAGTGGATGTCATACATTTTGTAATTTTTAAAAGAATGATAGTATCCAACTTCCATAAATTAAACTCATTTCAAAAAGATACAAGCCAATTTACTAAAAGTTATACTGCACTTCACAAATCCATACATATAAAAGTCTGCCTTCAGCATTTTTGTATGGAATCAGAATCAAGAGTGTGCATGGAAAAGACTTGTTCAAACACCAGTGGCTTAATTTTCTTGTTCAAATAAGCAAAACTTGGTCTGCGCTTCCCTTTTTATGAAATTGTCTATGGATCAGGCTCGGAACTGCTTTTTTTTAATATCTGCATTTATTTATTTCTCAAGTGTGTTGAAAAAAAATTAATTTACCAGATTTTAAAAGTGAACACAGATTTTTATTTTTTTTTTTGAAAATGCATTTCTATTCATTTGCACACTTCACGCTGAGCTGCACTATGCCAGAATAACAAATTTATCTTCTCATCTGCCCACACGAATATGTTAGTGATGTGCTTATAATTATTCAAAAGTTTAGCAGTTTTGATATTTCATAGGTGCATTTATCCTATCATCACATAAATAAAGGAGGACACCCAACCTAGGAAAATGTAATTATCTTTGCATGATTACTCTCCAACAAAGGCTATTATAATTTAATTCCCATGTAATTGCATGTTGGCACAGCGTTTTTAAGGATGTAATTACCTTACCATTACAAAGAAGTAGTACTCCAGGCTATTCTCATTGGACAGGCATATACGCTTTAGAATAAACTGAGGAAACTGTAAAAAGTAAAATCCATTTTTAATTAATACATTAACCAGTTTAACAAACAAAAGGATGGAAAAGGAGCACAAAGAATTTTCTTTATCTCTAATAGTGTAATGAAGCACTTTTATAAGTGCTGCTCTAGCCTCTGTGTGTGTGCGAGGTGGGTGTGTGTGGCTGTTGATGGACAGTCGTGGGTTTGTCGCTGCCCTGATGAGCTGCTGTGAAGAACGATGTCCCTCCTCCCCACATCACCCACCCTACCCGGCTTGCTTCCATGGCCTTTGTTTTTCATTTCTCTCTTCTCTCCCTCGCTCTCTCTCTCTCTCCCTCTCCCTCCCTCTCTATCTCTCTCTCCCTCTCTCTCTCGCTCTCTTCTCCTCGTTATTCAGCTACTGCCATGGTGCGACAGCAAAGACGCTTGGCCAATAATTATGCATGAAGCTTCACTGCCAATTAGCAGAGGTTCTCCTGTCCCTCTTGCTGAGTTAGACATGCTAATTCATTTGACATATGATGTATAAAATTCATTATGCATTCTGAGTAGTTTGCATGGCTTGGTTCGTTTATAACAAAAAAATGTATAGGAAGTTTTTTATTTGTAATTTGAAATTGCTTATGTGCTCCCCAGTTATGTTTTGTTTTCTTTGTTTTTGTCCTCATCTTTTTCCTTTTCCTATCTCAAGTCCTCACCGTGGTGGGAAAAGATAAGTTAAATCATCCTGAGGCAATAAAAAAAATCTGATATCTCATAAATGAAACTACTATAAATGTAGAAAATAAGTCCCATTTTTCAGTGAAGTGTTGTCTTCCTTTATTATTTTTTAAACTGTTTTTAAATTACCATATTATTTTCGCAATGACAGCTGATTACTTAAAAGATAATAAGATACACCGGAAGAGGTACACATGTAAGTAATGTAAGTTGTTTATCTTAAAGAATTAGCAGTTAAAATTTGTAAAAGTTGCAGGCCCCTTCATTTTGTTTGCATTCAATTTATCAGTTGTAATGAATATGTAATAAAAGTAATTAAAATGTTTGCATGTCTGATTGTTGAGGTTCTGGGGTTGTAAAATTGTCACCTCCTCTTACAAGAGGAAGTGCCTTAATGAGCAAGACAGTTTTATGTGGACCGACCTTTGTAGTCTCATTGGTAAAACTGTGGCCGAAAGGACTGAGCTCCCTTAAGGCAAAATCTCAAGAGAAAGAAAGAAAAACACTAGAAAAAAGTATAACTTGTTTCATTTATGCTGTTATTTCCCATCTTTATCTCAAACTTGAAGGATTTTCGGTTCAAATTTCAGTTCATTTGAGTCATTTGGAGAGGAAGAATGTAGATTTCCTCCATTTTTATGTAACAGCAAAGGCTTTGCGTTTTAGGGAGTGCATCACTCCGGTTACTGGTCACTTTCAAGGTCACCGGAGGACACTTCCTTTTTTGTACTTAACCCTTAACCTGAGAGTAGTAACGGTGTAAAGGAATCTTCCACTGAGCCGATCCTCAAAGTGTAAAATGACTTATGATTACAGGTGCCTGTGCTTTTAAAGAGATTTAAGGTGCATCTAAAGAACAGTAATAAGTGTCATGCTTTGCACCCAGCTGGTTGTTTATGGAACGTGAAAGGGCTTATAGAAGTGCTCCAATGTCGATGGTTCATCAAACACCCTAACTACTGAGATGTGTAGTTAAAATGTAGAGTATGTAGTATTTGAAGATTTTGTATATATTTTATTTGATTACACTGTAGATTTCTTTTCTCCTGTTTCAGCCACACTTGTTTTATGTGTGTGTGGGATCCTATTCATAATATAAAAATCCAGTTCCAATCCAGTTCCAAAGGCATTTCCACAGCCCTTCCGTCTGCAAGACATTTCCACTCTTTTAGGTGGTCCGAGCTTGCGATGGAGAGCAGGACAGGCTGTGAATGGGCTGCAGATTAACTAGTTTGTTCTTTGAGTACATGGCACTTTGAGGAGACGTGTTTAAAATGGCAGGAGAGATTGGGAGGCCCCCACACACTGAGCACTCTGGTGATGGATGCCTTTCTCTCTATCGGAGGATTTGTGAAGCACAAACAGATCTGAGCAATGAACTGTGAAGAGTAGGAGTATCTCTTTAAGCGTTCCAAACTTTAACTTTGCTTCAACTGAGACAGCAGAGAGGGGGGGTAAGTTGAAAAAAACAGTACATCTTAAAGTTATATACATTCAAAGGCATTAAATGTTCAACTTATTGCCTATTGTAGGAAGATGTTTGAAGTATATCGATCTTTTGCGGTTGGCTGCCCTCACCAGCAAATCATGCGTTTTCCTCTAAAACAAAGGACTTACAGCACCTTGGTGCTGGAGTGTAATGACTGTGAGATCTGTGAGGCCTGACGGCTGCTCTGACAGCAAGAGTCCTATTTACATCCCCTTCAACTGTGAAAAATTAAGGATTAAAGTCCAGAGCCTGGCTTTCTAAATAGAAGGCACACAGGAGCAGATAATACAAAGCCTTTGTTTTTTCCTTTAATCATCATATCAGACTTCTTGTATAATGGTTAAATGTAAACTGACCCCATATGCAGATATTTGTGGTTTGATGTGGCAGAAATAGGTCTTCAGGTTGATATCTGGACAGCATGTAAATTAACATGCACGTGTTTGATTTAGCCTCTCCTGCAAGAGTGACCTGATTGCAGTAAAATCTTCGCACACACGTCAAAATATGGGCATGTTAAGAGGCTGATTGTTTCAGACTAATGGTCACTCAACCTCTCTGATTGGTGCGCTTGGCTGCACTCCTCCGGGAACCCGGCCTGTCGTTGGCCCCTTGTGGATTTAGCGATATGAAAATTTGCATTAGGTTCACTTTATTGTTTTCTTGTTGTCTGTTAATTCCAGTCTACAGAGCAGCCAGTGACCCATGCCCTGGAAACTCCTCAGTCAGCCAACTGCCTGACTTCACTGGCATACACCCAATCAAATATTCACTTATTAACGCATTCATTTATTAATAACCAAAAAACTGCTGACTTAAGTTTATTGTCAGACTTTTAATTTGAAGGAATTATTGTCTTTGGAAGTTTATTGTCTTATTACTGAGTTGAAATTAACATTGTGTGTTACTTGATCGCTTGCTGAATTTGGTGCGCAAATAAGAATACACTTTTTTGATTAATTCACTCATTTGGCTATTTATTTTTCAACCCCTTTGCCAAGGCAAATTAATGAAGCATTACTGGGAGTTTCTGTTTTTTTTTTTTTTTTCATTGCAATGCTAAGAAGTACTCATCTAGAATCATTATTCATGCGGCGTTCAAAACTGCATGTTAAAATCCCAAACTAAATAAGAATTCAATACGTTGATAGTATACCATGGTTCTTTTTTTAATTGTTTGATTGCATAATATTAAATGAGCTGTGTCCTTGAAGGTTTTACGCCAAATGAAAATGCTGGCCATCTTCCACCTAAAAAAGCTAGTCGACTTGGCCAAGAAAATGTCAACTTTGTAAAGAAAGCCATGTCGCAGATGCGTTTAGCTTATGGTGGGTGTACTTAGTGATTAGATTTAACAGAAACACTGCAGTATAAATTATTGTGACCCCCTTAATGAATTTGTTTATTTTACAGTAATTGCACAAGGCAAAGTTTTTTTTTGTGTTTTGTTTTTTGTTTTTTTTAAATGTCAAGGTTATAAAAAGAAGCACAGTGAGGGGCAGAAAGAGTAGGAGGTGGTGACGTGGGAGGCGGGAGGCATCTTGGGCTGCATTTTTGTTAATCCTGTGCATCTGCGAGCAGCATGCTTGTAAAACTTAGCATCCGTCCCGACTTACATTAAAGCTCTGGTTGTTGTTTGTCACAGGATCCAAAAATCCTCTTTTTTTTTTTTTTTTTTTTTTTTTTTTTTTTTTTTTTTTTTTTTTTTTTTTTTTTTTTTTTTTTTTTTTTTTTTTTTACTTGCCCCTTTACTTCCTATTGGTTTAAAGAGCAGACATGTCAAGAATGCGGAGCATCCAGACGTCCTGTATAAGAAGAATGTCATAATTACCGGATAGCTTTTTTTTATTTAATCTATTTTTCTTGACCAATTTAACAGCGACTCTGTGCTTTGGAGTAGCAGTAACTGGAAGCCTAGTCCATTATCCGTGATCTGTATGCACTTGAAGTAATGTACAATAATCAGTACACAGTATGTTAAAGCTAAACATGACAAAACTCACTGCTCTCTTTTTCTCTCTTTTGTATGCTTTTAAATACAGCATTTGATCTGCTTAGATACAGTGCATCATGTTTGTTTATTGCAGAAGATGACAAAATAAATTAAAACTTTTCCATTAATACATTTTTCTCTCTTGCTTTTGCAGTTATCTACCGTGGTTTGAAATCTTCTACAAGCTGCTAAATACTGTGGCAGACTACCTTACAAAACAACAGGTAATCATCTCTTTATAGATGTAACTATTTCTGATTTTTAAACATTTTAAGACAGCATGTGAGTAAAGCGCACAAAAAATAAGACACGTTTGTTTGATTTGACTGAGAAACAAGCACACAGTTTAGTGTTTTTGGAACTGTACCGTGGCTAGATATTTTCCTCCATTCTGTTCTCCCTCCGTATGCCGCATGTTGTCTTATGTGTGCAAGTTTTGTTCGCCGTCTTGGCTCAACTTGGCTCCTGTTGTTAGCAGCAACAATGTTGACATTTCACAGACCAAATGATGATCTGACATTCAAAGTTATTCCTGATGATTTGCTGGAAAACAAATCGCTGGAAAAAAAGGAAAAAAGAAAAAACCACAAACACACACACACACAAATATACGCACAAATGTTCACACTTCACAAAAGTCTTTTCCCCAGACTATTCATTGCATTGTACTAGCAAAGGGAGGGAAATGTAAAATATGCAGCAAACTGGGGAGCTGTGCAGCCTCTAGCGAAGTGTGTGTAGGTGATGCTCCCATGTTTTGAGTGAAGCTGGAGGAAGAAGGAAGGGAGGGAACCAGCACAGGGGAGAGATGCAGAGCTTTGGGACCACTTTCAATTTTCATGTAGTCACTGCTTCTTCCCAGACCCTCAGAGAGCAATGATTGGGACAGAGAAACCCGCTAATGTAGGCAGTCACAAACACACTCAACATACACATTTTTG
>KV751319.1:4590958-4615510 GCA_001698575.1 Mola mola
ACATCACTTTTTGTGTGAGAGAGACAGAAAGATTGCTGGAAATCCTGGGTGACTGAAGTGTTAGTGTGCATGATTTGGTTTCTATTTACCCCGCTGTCCGTTCCAGGCGAGAGGGAAATGTTGACAGACGAGGGAAGACAGAAGAGCGATGAGGGTTTAAGGCGAAGGGTAAATGAACTGTTTCCCCAGGCCGTGTTGCTGACCATGCGTGTGAGCATTGAGCCTCTCATGACAGGAGGCTGTTCGATTGCACACACCCGAACACCCCTCCCTCCCTCCCTTCTCTTTCTCTTACTTACTTATATCGCTGCCTGATCTTCACGGGTTTCTATCCGCCTGGCACATGCACATTTCCTCAAACAAGCAACCGCACGTAGCCAAAGTTCCAACAGAAAAAGAATGGTTGAGGGAAACGCACACAACGATGCCTGACTACTGTGTTCACATTAGTTAGTGTAGTTTAAGTACAAGTTGCAAACTTTTGTCCCCATCAGTTCTCAAGCAAGAGGAAAGTGTAAATAACGGTTTCGCTGCAAGAATAATCTTGGAGCCTATTCTGTGGTCAAGATAACTCTCCAGCGACTTTTAAAAGCCCCAGTCTTTTGAGCGGGGACCCCCGCTTAATTACTGACAGCCTGCTTTCAGCTCTGAATCAACGCTACTTGATAATAAGCATCTGCAGCCCTCCACTCAACCGTCTTTTAACCTTGCTACTGCTCGTTAAACATATGTCAGTCGGATGTTTTGGAGCCCTTCAGGCCTCGCTGCAGGATTGCCCTCCGGTCTGCAGCAGCTCCCGTCCCAGTGCTGCTCTTTAAGATTGACACATAACTTGTGACATCAACAAAACTGGTAAATAAAATTCATCTGTCCTTTTGTTTTCCTGTCTGTTCTTTTTGTTGTTTGACTCCCCAGGAAGATGACTTGAATGACATGCTGAACTCTCTCTATGATATGCCTGTGCCAAAGCCCTTCACGCCCATCAACCTGAGTGTGGTAGGTATAGATCTCATATTCCCCCTTATCAGAGGCGAGACAGCTGAGAGTGGAGAGAGAGGGAAGGAGAGATGGACTCATAGGCTACTGTAGGTGTGTGTTGGATCGAAAAGGAGACTGAAGAAAAGGAGAGGAGATGATAACAGCCAGCTGAAGTAGTGAATAGCAGAACGAAAGACGCTAATGATGAATTGTAGCAAAAAAAGGAAAAACGTGGAACAGAATAGAGGTATAATGAGCACTAAATTGAAATTGATACAGAGGCAAGGGGAGGATCAATAGCTGGAATAAAAACAGGCTAAAAGAAAATAGGGCAGACAGGCAGAAACTTGGAGTGTTCAACAAAGTCTAGACATTGAAATGGACGACATAAATGAGGAAGCGACAGAGGGAGCAGAGAGTGGAGAGCAGGAGGTAGGTTAAGATACCTGAGGTTAGGAACAGAGATGCACCGAAGGCCCAGGACTGTCATTCTGTTTGGAGACAAGAAGGGGCGCTAACAGTTTTTGGTGTGATAAAACTTGACTCAAGATGGCTAAACTTTCACAACTCGTCATCTCTCTGGCTTATCAAGAAGTGAAACGGCTTAATGAGGGCAGGTCCCTCAAAGTCAGCCTGTGTTTCCTCTAACTCTCATACAATCTCTGCTTGTCTGTTTCCAGCCCCTACATAAAACACTCACTCTTAAGCAGCTTTTGTTCCTTAAGCCGGGTCTATATGAGTAAAAGGTAATGGTCTTCAGTGGGACTGCTGAACTCGTAATGTTTTGTTCACTACTCTTTTTTTCGAGTAGCTTAGACTCCACACTATAATGAGATCAAATGAGTCTCAGACCTTGTCCTTGAGGAGCACCACCCCCTTTTTTTTCTTTTCTTTTTTTTTTTTGGACCAATTAAAAAAAGCAACTCTAGGTCTTTTCCGCTACATAGGTCTCTGAAGGATACACATCTAATTACACGGATGAATTTCTGACATAACAAGACTAATATGTGATAATCAGTATCTATCTATGAAACCTAACAAGGTCAATTAAGGCTTGTTGTTTGTGATTTTGTTTAGTTTTTTCTTTGTGTCAGTTTTCTATCAGATGAATTTGTGAATAAAATCTTTTCATCTGAATCTGAGATTCATTGGAAAAGAAGCCCATGGAGAAAAGAGGTGATAGCTTCATCTCTGTTCTGGAGAAGTCACTAGTTTGATATTTAATTGATTAAGCAGAATTATTCCCTAAAAGAGTGGTTTTTGTTTTATCATGGCAGCCAAGAAGAAGGATCATTGTCCCCTTTCATGTGTGAACCCTGTTTTGTTCTCTCTCCCTCTCTCATTGTGCAAGAATGAGCAGTTGTATATTGCCACTGGGCAAGTACTGAGAGATCGGCGAGGCAAGGAGCCGGTGAGTGGAGGGGAATGAGTGAACGGCAGGAACGGGAGGAGGGATGGAGGCTGCTGTAAAATATGAAACTGCTGCTGCTCTAATCGCATGGGAGCTACGGCTTTCCAATTTGGCCAAATAAGCTGCGCTATCTTTTTAAATATAACAAAAACAAACTATCCTGGGCCTTGGTGTATGTTTCTTCTTCTCTGGAAAACAATCAAACTTTGTAAATGATTTATGCCATTCCACACTGCTATATTCTCTCTCTGAATATCAAAAGTTTTTTCCCCCCTCTCTATGTTTAAAGCAATGGCAATTGTGCTCAAAAAATCTCCTTGATGCCTTTCCAGTTAACCCACTTTCAATGTTTTTATATAAACATGTCTTCGAAAGAACAAGAAGAAAGCAGATAAGCAAGCAAACAGCCAGTGAAAGCCTGGGTTGAGTTGAGGAGCATGGCTTGTGATTATCACAACGCCATGAATTTGTAGTCCAACGGGGAAACATTATTTAGCACATAGAACACAGGAAAAGAAAGGCAATGAGATATACAATATATTGTAGTCACTGTGTGCATGTTTGTGGGATTGTCCTGGGCCTCAGATGTATTGCCTGAGTCCCTGATCTTTGATTAGAATTTATTTGCTTAGTTACTATTGCTCTTTTTTGTTTCAACAGTTATTTTTACTCTTTCAAGTTGGCTATGAATAGGCTTTATATTCCACATCCAGTAATGTTTACTTAGATAACTAAAAAACTTTTTTTTTAAGGGTTTTATAAATAGTCCTACCAGTCCTTGAATTTACCGAAAAGAGCGCCAGTGCATATTCCTAACATGTGATTTATATTCAGAGCATATATTTTTTATAAGATCAACAATTAACTACAGAAACTAAATAGTGCAAAATCAAGTCAGATTTTTTGGATCATGTCACAGCAATGCACATTTTCACAAACATGCTCAACACACAAAGTGGATGTTTTTTGTCGTTGTTGTGGGGTTTTTTTTAAAATTTCATATTAACTCCATACTCTGCCTGTGATGGGCTTTGTCTTCTCTCTTTGGTCTCTGTAATCACATTTTTCTTTGGTGGTGATGAGACTTTTGCTGGGTTTGCTAATTTCGAATGATTCCTCTTACATTACTACTTAATCATGTTATGTAATGTATTACTGTTACATTGTCTACTTAAGGAATTTATACTATCCTTTTTTATTAATTTCTACCTTTTAAACTTCTGATGGTTTGTAATCTGGCATTGCTCAGGGGTTGGATGTGATTCGTTCTGCCCCAAAGGCCACAAAGTAAATATATTGTCAACTATCAGTGGAAACAGACAGTATTAGACATTATTTCATTTATTGATTGCTTTTCATAACATGTAAAGAGTCATAAATATAAAACAAAACTTCAATATTTTACATTAAACATTGTGGTAAAATCTTGTGAAAGATTCTGTGTGCTGTGGTTTTAAGTAAAAACCTGCAACAGATGGTTGAGTGAAGGCCAAGAGAAACACACTTGCACCAAGGATACATGAGGATGTGTGTGAGAGAGAGGTGCACACCCTGTGTGTTTTAGTTGGTGGTTTGTCTACCTGTCTCCAAACAGCACCTCTCTCAGGCCCCTTTGATCTGAACACTGAACATTCCCTGCTCTCCCAAAGTGAGACAGGCAGCCTTGTGATCCTTTAAACAATCTGTGTCTGTGTGAGTCTGTGGGGATGCACATGTGCACTCATGTGCACGCACACTTGTGTCTGTGTGTTGGTGCTCCATAGGTCTATTTAATGCTTAAATAAAGACTCGGTTTTCCACCGGAGACATCACCCCAGCCTCTGTCTTCAGGGAGCTGAGCTGCTACCGAGCTCTTTCAGTTCTGTAGGCCTGATAAAAGCATTGCCACAGTTCAGACACTAGCTCAGCAATTCATATAGACAGAGCTGAAGATAAGCCATAAATCATAGAACAAAGTGAACGGCCTTACCCCCCCCCTCTACCCTTCATTCTCTCCTGTGTGAGTGGTACGCTTCACTTGTGACCTTCTCTTTTCTCTCTCCTGCATGTTTGTGTTTTGTGCAGCACTCCTATTTCATTGCCCCGGATATCAATGGACTCCCAACTATCCCTGAGAGTGTAAGTATTCGCGGAGAAAGAGAAGAAAATAGACGGGAGGAGATAAAGAAAGATCCTCTCTTCTGGAAACATGTCTGCCTCTAATCGTTTTTAATCAGATACACTTGTCACCTTTTGAAATGATTGCGTCATCCTCTTGTTTCAGTTTTATTTCCAGCGGTGCTTGTACTTTTAATGTTGAAGTTCAGTGATTGCCATGGGTATTAAGAGATTCAAACAGAACACATGTTGAATTTGTATTCAAATTGTACCTCAAGTCGACCATCTCAAGTCCTTATGGCAAGTTAAGCCAGATGAGCACAGTACTTGATCTGACAGAGTTCAGCAACATTTATTGATACCCACACATTATACACCACATTTACTTTAAATGTCTGTCTCTAGGCAATTTATTTTTACTGCAAAAGAAAATGCGCAGAGATGGAAGTCCTTTTTTGTCAGTACTCGTTGTCTCTTCATGGCACACTCTCACAGTGACACTCTCACAATCTGCAGCATTGACACCTTACTGTAAGCAAGTTGTGTTTGTTATGTACCTGCATATCCTTCTGTTCCTGTCTAATTTCAGAGGAACCTGACAGAGTACTTTGTGGCCGTGGACGTCAACAACATGCTCCAGCTCTATGCCAGTATGCTGCATGAACGGCGCATCATCATTACCTCAACCAAGCTGAGCACTGTGAGTCCATTCCTGCCACGTCACTGTCACAGCTGCAGTCAGTTACTTGCCACCTTGTCAGGCACAAGGAGAACAGTAGTGTTAGGAAACATTTGAAATATTGCAGCCACTTGAAGGATTATTTTCCCAAACATCTAATGAAAGTTGTGGTAAAGCGTTTTAATTGCTTTGTGATTTTGGGCTTTGGTAATGTGGGATTCTTGCAGGCTTTGTTTTACTTTGATATCACAACATAAGAATATTCTAATTTCCAGGCACAGACTCCTGTTTTCTATTTTCAGCTTCGTATCAAATTCAGATGCCAATTTGCACTCTTAAGAGTATTTAGATGATAAATTGAGACTGGTTCCTACATTGAACATGATTATCTTTACCAAAATTCCAACAGGATATCCTTAAGTAGTGCGATGAGACTATTTATCCAACACGGCTGCATGAATGCTGTAAGAGTTTTTTTTTTTTCACTATCACCAAACTCTGACAAGCTGCAAAATCCTCTCGGTAGATGAATTATATTTGACTGTTTGTCTTACACCTAAAGCATATTAATGGCCAACAAGCCTTAAATTATCTGTTATTACATGTCTTAACTCATGTAAAATTTAAAGTCCTTTCTGCCTTTCGGTATGAGGGAGGAAATTTCTTGTGTCCCACCCCCCCTTTCCCCCCAGTGTTCCTCATTCCATCCTCCCCCTGTTATCTTTGGAGCTGATGAGGCAGAGCCAAATGTTTATGACAGATGAGATGGGAGAGGGAAGTGATGTCATACCAAGTCCTATCTGTATCTGTTGTGTAGCTGGTCCTGCCTTGGTATCTACAAGGCAGTAGAACACCAGAGGGGCCTGTGGTGGTGATGTGTGTCGAAGGGAAAGATACAAAAGTTCTCCCACTGGAACTGTAATCAGGAAAACCTGTAAAAATTACCGAGCCCTCAGAGAATTTCACCTGTCTCCCTTCAACTCCCTGGACCAGCACCGCTTCAGTGTATGGCTGCACACACAGTGCTGTGACACAGGAGTTATACAGTGTAAATTATCAGACACAGAGGTGCAGCAGGCAGGTTATGGAGTTTGATGGTGTTTTTTGTCTTGGATTTACATGTTTCTGTAGCTATGAGACATATCTTGGATTGTTTTTCTTTAATAAATTTATGCCGACAGGATTTTTTAAGAGCCTCCACGTCAGACCTTTACCTCTGTAAGCCTTTCATCCTCTGCAATCCTTCATCCACTCATATGTCTTTCTATCCATTTTCCTCAGGGAGAGGTGTTTTTGTTTTGGTAGCAATGTATGTCAGGCACTGTAGTACAAAAGTATTTTTCACATTTCCACTGGGATTACTGGCAGGCTTGAAGTTATTACTGCTTCTCTGATGTGTTATTTTTTGCTGTTGTGTATATTGACCTCCCAGTTCAAGTGGGAATGGCTGCCATGCATCTCGAATCCAGCCATCCGACTCCGTATATACTTGAATGCAATGAGCCTAGCTCATTATCTACACCACTGTCTTCTGATCAAAACTCTTAAAGACTCTGAAATATGTTATTAATATCAATGTTTGACATGTTTGTTGAAATGAATTTTGAGTTAGTCCACTCTGTGGACAGTTAATATTGCTATAGTCTGCTTGCCAGACATGGAGTATGCATGACGAGGGTATTGTTAGTAACATCGTTAGTACCATCCAGCTGCTTTTCACTACCACTGCCTGTCCAACTTCTCAGACAAGCAAAGAGAAATAGGGAATAGAAAGTGTAAAAAGAGAGAGAAATAGATACACAGACATATACACGCTACATTTATTCTGCTTGCTCTTGGTGATGCCTGTGTTAATGCCCCTAGTGAACCCAGTGTGTCAGTCTGCCGGTACATAGCCGTTGCGTCTTGCAAGCAGCCAACAGCAAAGGAATAAATCATGATCTTACAACAATGCGTCAGTTGACTTATTGCTGTTTCGTGACCAGAGGTGAATGGTACCACTGTTGTAAAAAGCTGTTCGGCGGTGGCACAGGGGTGGGAGCCAGCCAAGCGTGCAGCCTTGTCATAGGGCCGTATAATAGGCCTGCATCAGCCCTTCCTCTAACTAGTCAGTTGGGAGGACCCCTACCACCACCAGCACGATCACCCCACCACCCCCCCGTGTCTTTCATCTGTCGAGGCCCCCCAGCACTCGAGCCCAGCCTCTGCCCTGCCTATCGCCCAGATTCACACAGCCCTGCCCCAGCACCGGCTGACAGCAGCCCTCTCATCAGCCTGTCAGGCCTATGCTAACAAGGAGCTATCCATCCACCATGCCCTAGAGTGCCAGCTGTCTCTCTGTTTCCTGCCTTTTCCTCTGTTCTTCTTCTCCCTTTCCCTGACTTCTGTCTGTCTCTCTACTTTGCTTTCTATCTTAGTTATTCTTCGCTGACATTTTATTTTCTGTCCATCTGTTTCTCACCCACCCTGGCTACACCTCTCTTCTCCCTGACTTTGCCTCCCTGTTCCTGGGTGTCTTAGTGTGTAATACTGTTGTTGGGGATCTGCGGAACATAGAGACATCCTTCTCCCCCCTTCCATTGCTTCCTCTCAATAGACTTATCTCAGCCCATGCCATGTTTGTGTCTTAATGTGTGTGTGGCCTAGACTGTGTCTGTGCATATGTGTAGATTGGGGGTGTCTCGTTCGCATGCGTCAGTTTGTTTGTCTCCTGCACTCACAGGTGTTTGCACCTTATGTCTTTCTGCACCGAGCCAATGCGAGTGTGGGAAACCTGGCATTAACTGTTACCTGTGTCACCCTGTGTGCCCTTTCTCTATCTCCCTGTACCACCTACTTGTTTGTGTCACACCTGTGTCGTTCCGGGCCTGACACCGGCGTTTGTCAACAGAGGGAGGAGACCTCAGGTAATTGGTGCACAAGCGGAAAGGGAGAGATGCTTAAACCAACACAGGAAAAATGAGGGAGAGCTGGACAGACAGACAACAGGAGGAAGGCAAAATGAGAGATGAATTGTGATGAAAATGAGTCTGGGAAAGGAGAAGAGGCCATTGTATTTTGAAACTGTGTAGGGTTGGAAGGAAAGACTAGTAGAGGGTAAATGCATGTTTGAGGGGAATGTGAAGACATAAAGATCAACTCGTCCCGTCAATTTGAATCACACTGCCTGCAGCACTAGCTGTTTGTCTCACATTATATGTACTGGTAGCTGAAGGAATTATATTGTGTAATAAAATGAAATGTAATAAAATGGATAGATCTCCATCTTACTGCTGTTTCAGTATATGAAAGGGGTGCATATGGGCTGCCAAAAGTAGAATTTTCCAAATTTTCTGACTGTGTTTTAATTCAACATGTCCAGTTGCTCAGGTACAGAGGAATGGTGGGGTGGAAAGGATGGAAAGGGTGGAAAGGGGTGGAAACATGCTGCTTACTGTCAGAATCTGCAGAGCGCAAAGTTGCAGGGATGAGAAGACCTATGGTCTCTGGTGGCTCGTGCTCTTTAAGGAAACATCACATGTTGATGGGTTACATTGCTGTTCAGGCATATAGCAGGATGACCTCATTTAAATACATTGTCATGTATAAAAATAGAGACCGTTTTCATGGTTTGATAGGTATACTGATGTAAATAGCATTTATGTTTTGTTAACTTTGTGTCTTGTAATTACACTTTTTGTTTATTCCCTTCAGAAGATAAACACTAACTATCCCTTTTTTAATTCTAATAAAGTTAAAAAAAAAAAAAGAAAGAAAAAGAAATAACTGGTCGAGAGTGATACAACAAAATATACCAAAAAAAATGTGCATATGAAAAACAACCACTTGATTTTTTTGACTATGTGGTTGATAGATATTATTATTCCAAAATGCATTGCACAAAGGAAATTAAATAATTGCTTACTGCTGGAAAATATAAAAGCAAGTTGTGGATGTTGATAAAATACCCTTGTGAACACAGTGGAAAATAAACAGACAAGATGATTAAAACATTTTCATGTTTCTTTGAGATGTTCCATTCACAGCTTTATTGACATCCTGTTTTTGTATGATACAGAAATATTCCTCTCTGTGCACTAATCCAAAAATCTCTATGCTAAGCTATTTAGTATGTATTCCTAAATGCCTAGCCTACTATCAGAGTGTAGTATGGAATGGGAAACGGGTGTTTGACCTCTTTGCTTTGGTTTATTGCTACCTACTTCAGTGTTGCAATGCAAATTGTCTCGCATTATCTCCACTCTGTCTTCTCCCACCTTTCCCTCCTCTTCTCCACTTCTTTGTGTGTCTCTTTTTCTGTCTATGCATCCTTTAGCCCTGTTGAATGGATCTGGGAAAACCAGTGTTGGTGTGGACACTTTCTGTCTTGGCTATGGCGCACTAAGAAAGCTCTCAGGGCAGAACCAAAGACCTTGACTGCTTTTTGAAGCAGGATGTCGCTGTATAATCGGTTAGCTTGAGTCAGAGGAAGGAGAAACACACACACACACACACACATACAGTGAGGGAGGCAGGCAGCCCCTCATTACTGGGCATAGCCCCGGTCTCCGGGGACTAGACCCAGCACCTAATCCTGTATTTGTTCTTGGGGACTGTATCTGTGATTCTCCATTGAATGGAATATTAAGCACCCAGGTCTTTTGTGGAGCGTGTAAGCCATTTGGCTCCACTCATCTATTATTTATCAGCCTGGCAAATATTTTATCAGCCTTAGCCTCTTATGACCCACTCTCATGTGAAGCACCCCTGTAAAAATGAAGAAAAAAAAAGAGTGGTACGATTTCTCTTTTTCCACTTATCTTCCTTTTACTTTTTGCCTTATTCGCTCTAAAACCTGAACAAGGACAGAGAGATTTGTATTTAGCTGAATTAGAGAAGCAAATATGTGAACTATTCCTCTGGAGTTCCCTCCAAGTTGGCTTATCTTAGGCAGACTGCCATCTCTATCACTTTAGAGATAACAAATAAAAGAAAACAGAAGTCTAGATTTGCTTTATAAATCATTACCTTAGTTTCAGTAACCCCCCCCCTCCCTTCCCAACAAACTCCTTTAAGCTGCCCATCCTGAGACGAAGAGAAACAGAGAGACTCCTGTTTTCCCTTTAAACCTGAGAGTAAATCATGCCAGTTGGGGGGCTTACCTTGAGGCCTCATGGAGATAATTGGAGTTGGTTAGCGAGGTGTTCTGTGCCATTACCTCCTGATACCAATGAATGGCTGGGGCTTGCCTCGCACTCCCAGAGGAAGAATGTGATCGCCTGTTAGCTCTCCAGTGCATGCGTGCACGTATGTTTGTATGTATATCAGCCAGAACTGGATCACTGACCGCTCTCCATCACAGCTTAATGGCCCCTTAGCATCATCACCTTGGAAAAGGAAAAAGGGCACAACTGTTTTGACAGTAGTTTTTCCACCAAGCGCTTCACTTTCACACATTAATATTCGTAGCATTGATTTATTTTCAGAATTAACAGAAAACAAAGTGTTTGCCAGGGAATTAAGCCTGACAGGAGCATGGCATTGTTGTGTTTTATTTGAAGAATGCAGGCAGCGAAAATATGCATATGTAGATACACTGAGCAAGACACCAATTAAATGTTGATTAAGTCTTAACTATTGTGGGACTGTGTAAATGAGAAACTGTAAGGAGACAATAAAAAAAAAGATTATTTCTTTTTCTCCCAGCCGATATGAAAAATGAATGCAGTTAAAATAGGCACACAGGGAAGGAGGCACATGGTCACACACATACTTTTTAAGATTTTCAGATGTTCGGGCCTGATCTTTGGGTGGGTTCAGAGGGCGGGGCCCTTGTTCTGTGGCAGCTGTAATTTTCAGCCTGGTTTTCAAGTTAGTCTGGGTTTGGCCAGTCAACGGTGACACCGTGTGTGTCAGTGAGCAGGGGCTCTCGTCACTGTGTGTGTGTGTGTGTGTGTGTGTGTGTGTGTGTGTGTGTGTGTGTGTGTGTGTGTGTGTGTGTGTGTGTGTGTCCGCTTCACACATTGACTGTGAAGCTGCCTCAGTATAACAGCGGCTGCTGCTCTGGGGTCCCGGTGGTATTGGCCTAGCCCGCAGTCTCTCTTGGCTAACTCATGTTTCATTCTTTGGCAATTTGCCCTAATGAAGTCCCACAGGAGCCCCTCAGACCTCTGTTCTCTTTCCATATTTAATCATGTTATTTTAATCTGGGGGATGAGCTAACGCCTCTTTCTCCTGCCGTGTCTGTGTCTCTTTGTGTGTGTGTGTGTGTGTGTGTGTGTGTGTGAATTGCAGGTCATTACTGTGGCTGGGTTTTCATGAGATGGGATGTCAAGAGAGGGGGATGCTGGCTTTAAGACAATGGGAGAAAATGCCTTTAATTTTATGTGTAATGTTGATTTCACAAAATAGAGAGGTTCTTTTGAAAGGAAACGCCATCTTCATGTGATTGCTCCTCATTATTTGTTAAAAAGAAGCTTATTTTCTCTTTAATTTGTAGGTCGTACTTATGATTTTGATTTTTATCACTGCTGTCAGCATTGTTTTGCCCCCCTGTTCGGCAGGCCACAGCACCTTTCTAAGACATTTAATTGAAAAGGAGTTAAAGAAGAACATCTGGGTTTATAATGTTTTTTTTTAACAGGTTGGAATCTATGTTTTAATTTTTAATTAATTCCATATTACTGCAGTTAAAGCCTACCAAAAATGAATTAATAGGAAGCATCGGGTTTGTGTGCCAAATGTGCCATTTGAATAAAGCAAGTTTTGTAGTTTTTCATGTCAGTCTTTTCGATACTTTTCTTTTCACATCCTCATCAGTCTTTGTCTGCTTTGCTGCCTTTCTGTCAAGGGTTTAGGACAAGTGGTTGATCTTCTTTTAGTCTGTTCTTCTCTTCTTCCAACACTAGCTTGCAGATCATGTTTTTATCACAACAGCACTCGGTATGTCAGTGTACCATATTCTTTCCAAGGGCTTTTTGTCAGCGAGTAAGATTAAAGGCTAACTCAATGAAATCAAACGTGCAGCATATTGACACATCAACACAAAGCCCCATCACCCTGATCAAACTTCTGGACTTTAAAAAACCGTATATTCACAGGATATTGTTTGAAAAGGAATAGAGATAGAGATGATTTTCTGCAGAGTTTGTCAGTGTTTGAGCTCAGCCGAATAAGTTAAAGAAATGTGTTACAAATAATAAAAGAAAACATGCAGGACATTTTTTTTTCTATTTACTATTTTTTTGACTTGTTGCCATTGATTCTTTTGTACTTATGTAAAGATTGAAAAAAGAAAAAGTTCACTTTAATTTAGAAACAATGAAATGTGTAATACACAACTATATTCTTTATCATTGTCATTCCTCACTTTTTGTGTTGCCTCAGAAAGTTGTACAGTATTTAGATTAGCTTTATGCTTCCTTCTCTCTCTGTCTCTCTGTAGTTAACTGCATGTGTCCACGGCGCGACTGCTCTGCTCCTGCCCATGTACTGGCAGCACATCTTCATCCCCGTGCTGCCCCCTCATCTTCTGGACTACTGCTGGTATGACTGAACACCTTTTGAAACACACACAAACACCATCAGGATCATCATATTAAATGTTTACACCCTCCCCTCGTGTTTCTTCCACCTCGGTCTCTGCTTCTTCATCTAATTTTCCATCCTCCCTCTGACTCACGCACACCTGACACATACACATTCATAAACACACACCGCGCCATGTGTGCTTGACATGCACAAAGCTCTGCTGCTAAAGCTTTGGTGTAAAAGTGCGTACACACATGTTCTCACCTTCTCCGACCCATTCGCCAAGTTGTTCTCACGATTCCTCTCGATGGAGCGGCTTTCTCTTGTGTGGCCCCTCAATACAGTATAATGAATGGCCTGGATCACCTTGCTTTATATTTCATGCCAGAGCTAGCACCTCACTCTCATCATAGAAGCCCTCTTAGGGGTTTGTTACCACCCATCCAATGCATATCCAACAAATCTGACTGAATGTCAGTGAAACTGTGTAGAGATTTGAAGTTAAAGCTACTCTACAAATCATCATGCATCCAGGACAACTTCAGATCTGTTCATATAAGATTAAAAAAAAAAAAAAAAAAAAAAAGAAGCCGAGTGAGAGGAATCAGCAAATGTAAAAGGAGCCTTTTCATGTCTTTACCATAAGGTACACAGTGTCTTCAAAAGCCTGTTCATCACTGACAGTAAAATGTGATTTTCAACACTCTGTGAAGACTCACCATTATTTTATTTAATCACAGGGGTGTCCTCCATGCTCTGATTAGATAACCGTATTATATTAGATGATCTGTGCATGTATCCGTGTAACTGTTGGTAAGAGTCAGTACTGTATATTCATGAGAGGACAAAGCACACAATGTCTTAAGTGCTGAGCTGCAGGCCTGTTGTTTGTTTTGTTGTTGCTTTAAGTTAATTACAAGCCTGTGTCTTCTGATTCACCCTTGCCAGAAATACACTGACCCAAAGCTATTTGATTATTGCTGCCCCTGTAAACCTTATCATAAAAATGGTTTCTATTATTTGACTATTTTACTTGATTTTATTCATCATGTTGGATTGGAGGCACACTATTCAACGTTTCCTTTCCATTGACTGTCAATATAAAGGCAAATATTAAATAAAAGATAAGAATGACATGATAATAACTTTGCAAACACATACTTTTTTTGTGAAATCTTTGACACATGTACCATTTAGCTTTCTATAATGTTCTTTACTCTCAGAATTTACATAGTTGTTGCAAATAATTTTAACATTATAATTAAAAGTGGTCATAATTAATTTAATTTCTTTTTAGTTCACTATAATGAACATTTGTGAACATTAGGGTTCTCAGTTTTTCTCTCTTGTCTTCCCGGTTAAAATTATTTTGTTTCGTTTTCGTTCGTTTTCTGCCGCTTATCCAGGCCCTGGTCGCGGGGGCAACAGTTAGAGCAGGGATTAAAATTATGTAATTTCAAAAAAAAAAGAGAGAGAGAGACAAACAACTTTAAATCACAATGTAACTCCAAGCCACAAAAGAAATAAATGGAAATAAAAAAGCAAGCTGAATGAACAGCTAACTATTCTTTTTTTATTATGATTGGGTTATGGATACAACTTATGGATAAAATTGAATTTTGCTACTTACTCTGTGTTATGATATAATGTAATTAGAATTAAAGGTTTCAAATAGATTTTTATAAATCTACTGCCCAATTGTTGCATGTTGTTTTGAGTTTATTTGTGTCTGTTGATTAAATCAATTTTACTTTAAAGACAATGTAATAGTTCCTGATTTTATACCATAAGTTTTAAAATTAATAAATGATGCAAAAAATTTAGAAGGAAATAATAATTAATCAGATATAATAGTATTTCTTCTTATTTTTGAACATGTTATAATACAGTCAGCTCATATGTTCATATTCTGTTAAACTAAAAACAAACACAGGAACTGTGGTTAGGTATAGCTTAATAGATAACTAAAGCTGAATCAGATATAAAAATACAAATTGAATGCATTCTATAGATGCACTAGTCTGCAGATAGTTGCAAAAGGAATACCCTCAACATTAGTATTTCTCCTTTTCTAGTTGGGTGTGTTGAATGTGCTCATGCAGCTTTGTGCTTCATGTAGCGATCTTATATTGCTCACAGTTTTGTTTTTTCCATCCACAGTGCCCCCATGCCATACTTTGTGGGAGTTCATCTCAGTTTGCTCGAGGTATGTTAGATAAATGCAAATCATTATACTGTATGTGCGTAATTACATATGTTGCTGTAAATTGATATGCATAATGTCCAAACTCTGTACTGTTATAAAGTTATGGTGCTAATTTTTACAAATTTGCATCATATATATATATATGCATTGTCTTGAAACAATCAAATTTCTTGTAGGTAATTCATATTGTTTATCCCATGTTTTTCCTCTCTATGGTTTGGTAAATTTCACACTTAATTTGAATGTAAAATGTTTATAAATTTAGTAGGGACATTTTCAACCCCTCTAACACGTTGAGCTAGAAATAAAGGGACAAAATGATTTTACATCTTTATCTTCCTGTCTTGCTTGTGTGTATTTTTAACCAGAACTGCAGTAGAGAGGGGAAGAAGTACCTGCAAACAAAGAATTTTCCTACTTCATTATGTGTTAGTGTGGGGTCAGGCCATCACCAGCACTGTTGGTGTGTCTAAATGAATATCCCCATCACGTGCACATTTGCACTTGTCTGTTAGTTTAAGTATGCAAGTGTCTGTCTGCGTGCTTGTGTAAAAGTGCAAATACATATGGCATAATGCATGTGCTTGTGTGTGATATTTGTCTGACAGTTGCAGCAGTGGCAGTATTTATCACACTCTGCATCTGTGACAGACCCCCTTTTCCACCACTACATAATTAGTCCAGATCAGCATGTGTGCCTCCACTGCACATGCTGTCACAAAAGTGACAAAGTAGAAATTCACACACACTATGCTGCCCCCCACCACCACCTACACACACACACACCTGCCTGCACTACACTTAAATTACAGTTAAATTTTTCACCATCAGAGCGCACACAATATAGCATCAGTGTGTTGCCTGTGATGCACGAGGTTCTGGTGCCAAAGAAAAAATCCAAATGTTTCCAGTGCCATTCTTCATTTGTGTATTGTAGTTAATATTTTTTCATTTTTTTTCCTTGTGACATTTTTCATCGTCATTTGTAACAAATGTGAAAACAGTGTGGTTCCGAGAGTGACCGCTGTTTTCTCCTTCTCTTGATTAAAATGAATTTCCTGCTTGGATACAAATCTCATGTTAAATTTATTTAAAGATTTTACTAACAAACCAAACTCTCTTTTTTATGATTTAAAATATGAAAAATTCATGATTCTACAAATTTAAAAAGGCAGTTAATTTAACTTTGTGATTTTTAGATAGCACAATAAATATGTGCACTTCAAAAAGTAAAAAAAAACAACATATTTCTTAAATCACCAATATTGGAAAACCTTGTGGATGCAATCTTTGACTTGTTGTATTGATATTTACAGGTAAAGATTTATTCAGTATTGTGAGACGCTGGTAAGATTTGTTTTTAATTACCTAGTACTTTTACTCATTTCCCTTTTCAGAGAGTGCGCGGTCGATCGCTGGAGGATGTGGTCATTCTAAATGTGGATACCAACACACTGGAGAGTCCCTTTGATGACCTGCACAACTTGCCCAGTGATGTGGTGAGACACATATACGCACACAAACCAGACATACATCAGAGCTACTCAACCTTTATTGTTTCATTACGTATGACACACCGAACACTCATTTTCCCTCTTTCACGTCTAGTCGCACATGCATAAACAACGTACTCTCACTCACACCCACATGCTCGCGCAGAAAAACACATGCAGACAAACATACGCACGCAGAAACTTGTGAAAGCATAGCTCTGTCTCCTCCCCGCATCATTAATGACTACAGTACCGGCTCCTCAGATTGTGGCTGTCTTAAGTAAACTCCCGTCGCGTCGTGTGACGCTTGAAGGCGAACTGCGTTCCCCGACCATCAGAGGCTTGTGGGAAAATGTGCAACTCCCTTCCCTTCATCTCCATCCATTCTAATCATTATTTCACGAAGTCTTACATTTCTGCCTGCCCACTGGCACGTTTGTGAGAAAGAGAGATAGGAGGAGGGAACAAGGCATAGAAAAGAAAAGAAAAGAAAAGGATGAGATTGGTGATTTTCTAAGGGGAGAGAGTGGAAAGAAGGGGGCCAATTACAAATGTGGACAGTGAAGCCACCTGCCAGTGCATCGTCTCTTTAATTAATAGAGCGCTGACGCCGGTCAGTGCTACAGAAGGCATCACCACAGCGTCAGGGTCACTTGCACATTTACACACAGAGATACGCACCCACCCACACACACACACACTCTGGCGCTCGTCTTCCCTGTCTTTGTCGAAGCAGGAATCTGTTTGTGTAGCTGTTTTTATGGGTGTCTGTGTATTGAAGCTTCTTTGTGAGGCCCTGTGGAGAAGCACGATTACCCAAACTGTATATTCTCAGGTTCCAGCGCCTACAGGACTCCAGCCCTACCGTCAGCATATAATTCAATCCACTGCCCAGCAGACTCCAGACCCTCTTACACCCCCACACTTCTCTGTTTCTCCTGATTTAGCACTGCTCAGCCTACTACGAATGCTTGTGTGCAGTATTGCTTCCTTTCTGCCTTCTTTTTTAACTAACTGCCTGGCTGCTCGAGTTTCATGACACCTGCCTTCATGTCTCTCTCTCTCTCTCTCTCACTATGTACTGCCATCCTGGACGTTCTTCTACTCGCTGTTTGCGTCTCATGCACTTACTGCCTGCTTGCCTGAGAGACTAAATTAAATTGCAAAATGAGTTTGTCATAAAAAGCAGTCAGAGCTTTTGAAAAGAAACAGAAGCAGAGAGAAAAGCCTTTGTCTTTGCCGTGTGATAAATTAAGTGGCAGGCTCAAAGCCTTTATGCTTTGATCCTCTGTTCACCATTTTTCCTGACTAATGACAGAACATAGCCTGCATATCATGTCAAATTACACCACCTGAAACTGAAACTTCACTGGCATTAATATATTTATTGCAACAAATTGTTGTTGTTGTTTTGTTTTTTTAATTCCTATTCCTATTTTCCTTCGTGTCTCCTCACATCTTTTCACCGGGGCTAGTAGATTAATAAGGAACCAAGCAGGTACTAATTGGGTGGAATTCCTGGTCTCTTGTTAGTTTGCTTGTTAGTGATGAGGACATGCCACATGGCATTTGATGTTTGTGTTTACACACACAGAGATGTTTGAGGCATTGTGCAGTTTGTCAAAGGGAGGCCTGAAATCTTGATTAATGCTGAGCGATTCGCTGCCTGGGTTGAGCTGCCACATATTGTTTCGGAGCATCTAAAAACGGTCTTCATCTCTCTTTAATTCTCACTGTAACACGGGCTACTTAACACTCCTGCTTTATTCAGTGTGAAACCAAAGCCCAGAGAACTATGAAGTAATTATTATTCTTACTTTAAGAGCCCAACATCTCTTTGTATGACAACATAAAACATGCAGTGGATTAAAAGGTAAAGGCCGAAGCAAATTATTGTGCATGTGTAAAGGCTGCCTAAGAGGGAAAACAAAGTGCTCTGATGTTGATTTAAGTAAACCTTTAGAAATCCATCTAATTATGGCAAGCTGTGAGCACATGTGGGATCTATTACGTGGCTTGGCTGACCAGTGGCCATGCTTTTAGCAGGTCCAGAGTTCACAGTTGTCCTGAATTAGCCGCCCTCTTTCAGACGGGATCGCTGCACGGGCTCCACTAATGCCCGCCCCTTAATGGTCTTTTCCCGCAACTTCACACTTAATATTTTAGATTTATTGACTATTACAACCGCTACCACGCCGGTAGCGGTTCCGTTTAGCGTTAAGAGGAAAGATCTGAATAAGACAGTAATTGGTAATTGGTCAAGAAAGGATGCAATGATCTTTTGAGACTAACTTTTAACATTTTTAAAATTGGTGCCATCATATGAATCAAAAGTTTGACGTTAATTGTGCTTTTGTTTTGGATTTTTTTTTTTTTTCTTTTTTCTAAATGCTTTGGCGCATTTTGACAGATTAATGACAATCTCTTGAAATTTCATTTCTTCTTTTATTCGTTGAGCCTTATTATTTAATTTTTTAACATGTATGTTTTGGTATTTTTGTGTAAAATTATTTCAAATCAAGAAACATTTTTGCTGCTTTTTGTTTGTGCTTTTCTTTTTCTATGTATTAGATAAACTTGATATAATTAGAAAAACAGATTTTATTTAATTAGAGAAACAGATTTTATACTCAATATACTCTACTATATTTTTTTTTTGCATACTATTAGACTGCCTAAGTTAAGCTGAAACTTTCAACAGTTTTTGCACATTAATAAATCATACTAATCTCTGAGAGACTGTGCTTTTGTCAGTAAAATCAATATGTTGACAAGCACTCGAAAAAGAAATACTCAATAATTTTGTTTTTTTGTTTTTTTTTCCCTGGAAGATCAAGGTATTTTTCGTTTCTTTTTCAGAGATCCACAGTTCCTCTTCCGCACAGAGATTGTGCTGATAAAGTTATAATTGGCTTTTGGTTGGTGGAGCTGTTTACCGCACTAGTCATTAAAAGTATCCAAGAATAGCAAATTAGGAGTCTGTTAATTCTGAAAACAAACAGTGTGTGACTGAATCAGATTTTTTTTGATCCCAGCTATTGATCTCAAACCAATGACGGGAGAATTTTTTCATGTATTATTCTTTCTGAGCCACATATTCAAGGTGAGGTGCTACAATACAGCTTACATCTTTATTTTCAGATGCTCTCTATCACATCACAGCCTAATTCCTTCTATTCTCCTCCTCTACCTCTCGCTACTTTGCTGACACCGTGTACCCATACATTCCTAGCCTTCATGCATTTGATCATTTGAATTCCCAATAAAGGGGGAAATTTACAGCATACACTCCTACTTCCTGTATTTCAAGCCCGCATTTGGAGGTTTACAAATGAATGAGGGGGTTGCGCTTGTGTCTGCACGCCTCTCCTGAGATCACCTGGCACACTTAATCAAACATTGCAGCTTTAATTTGGTGTTCAGTTTCTGATGCACCCAGAAAACAACATTTACATCATTGTCTACAACAGAGTACAGCTGACAGCAGGCAAACACTCACACATGCAGGCGGAGAGACAGACACAGAAAGATGTTTATGGCCACGAGCGTTCATCAGTAACATCAGATCTAGTTCAGGAGTAAACTTTTGCTACTCACAGTGTTTTGGTTTGTCCACCAAATTCCCCGTTTCAGTTTCAATGCAGCCTCATTTCACGGAAGTCTTCCCAGTATAGTGGAGCAACCTACAGTAAAGTGCATCACAATCTGGACTAAGTAAATGGCAGCTCGGCGCAGAGAATGTGGTTGCTCCACCTCAGTCACATACTATAGTTTACCAGAAACAATCTACAGCGTACAACAACAAGCTCACGACTATTTGGTTTGTTTATGCTGTCATGTCAGTAATGTATCAACGGCGAAAACTGAGATCTGCTCACTTGAAAAATTGTTTTACAGGTTCTGATTGTTTTAAATGGTGCTGAACTGTGCATACACTCTGCAGCGCTAGCAGCACTCAATTTTCTCATGCACTTCATTTTCACATACTCATTCTGCCAGCGGTTCACTGTGGATTAGAAGTCAAAAAGGGAGAGCAGTATCACCCACTGCGTTAGTTATTGAAGTGAGAGATGACATTTAGCTGTAGTTAATTATGTATGCAAAACTCAGCCGCTCAGCTGCTATAAGAGGTCAGCTTGACAAAGTAACCCCACACCGGGGAGAGTCCCATAGCAATGAGATAGCCCTATTAAAACACACACTCACATACACACACGGTTTTTATCCCTGTTGCGTTTTTTTTTTTGTTTTTTTTTTTAACTCTTTTTCATTTAATTAGATGAATGTTTTGTATTGCATTTACTTAACAGCAGATCAAAACACTTAATGTTTAGGAATTACATATTTTACGATGTGCCTTAAATGTTTATCAGTTCTTGTCTTTCTCCATTTGTACATGTTTACCTCAGCACATTCATTTGATAGTTTAATATTCAAGTTAATTTTGCTATCATACCATAAGTTAATGCTCTTATGCCATTAGTTATAAGAGACTGTAGTTATATACTTAATATCCCTATTATTGTTTCAATTTTAGTGGAAGACTAAAATTGGAGACTAATTGAAAAGAAACCCTAAAATATCTAATATTTGCTTGAAATTGTATGAATTCATTAATTTCTCAGATTCCAAGTTACATGCTCCTTGTGTACGTTAGAGTGCTTGCCGGTTGTTCACGCATCTTTGTTCCAGTTTGTGTGTGCTTGTGTGTGTACAATTCTAACTGCAGCACATCAAAAGAAAGTGGGAGATTTTCATAACTATTTTTTTCTTTGTAGTTCTTTAATTGCGTCCCTATGGCTTTCTTTCCCTGGACAGAATCTTAAACACAACACACTCTTCTTTTTTTTTTTTTGAGAAGAAAACCCAACTTTATATTTATTTATTTAACAACAGACAAGTGTCAGGGTCGTTATTTGGGAATGTTTTTTTGAATGCACTACTGTAAATTTAGAGGAAAATTTTAAATATATAATCGTTGGTTTTGTGTCTAACTTCTTTCATTCACCTTTTTCTTCAACTATACAGAAATCAATGTGTTAACTAAAAGTTGAAGAGGATTTTTAACTTTTAATTAACAGCACTGACTACGGTTCATACGTTGTGTGCTCTGATCTGATTGGATTATATTGGCACTAGAAGTATTGCTTGTTGCTGTGGAAAACATAAAAAAAGTATAACGATTTAATCAAATTGAGTTTCGGAGAGCAGTAACAGTTACTCCATCTCTCACAACAAAGGTGAAGCATATTTTTTAAATAGGCGTGGCTGCAAATGTACTTGGCACTCATATTCATTGTAGTAGGGATCAGTTTATGTACGTTTGTATTTGTGTCAGTGCATCAGGCTACCATTTGTGCATTCACATGCAGGCACGCACAGAGACGTGCACACATTCACACATATCACTGGTGTCACCTACAGTGTTATCATCCTTTACAGTTGGGGAGGGATCATTGTTGCACCTGCTAATTACCATCTCCAACTGGAGAGTTAAATGGAGATCTGTTCTTTGTCTGACCTTTGACCCCATGCTCTTTATGTGACGCACTTCAAACCCTGTTTAGGCCTGGCTGGCCAGGGCTTTAATGAGGCCCCATGTCTGCCCTCTGTGGGCTGTGCGCTTTGGATGCCCTGCTTTCATCCCCAACCATCTTCCCTTGATGTAAATTGAAAAGATCACAGCTATGGGGAGAAGACCTGTACTGGAAAGGCCCCTCTGCATAGATTATGAATATCATAACTCAACAGTTTTTTTTTTTCTTTCCTCCCTCTCTCCCAACCACCCACTCCCCCTCTTTCCTCCTGCCACCCCTTCCCTGTACAATGCTAAAGTTCTAATTGGACCCAATGGGGGACTCTCTGTCTTTGATCTCATCACCGCCACTGTGACTTTACACTAAAAAATGTCACTGCCAAATTGGGTTATCACCTGTAGAGCCTGGCCTTCCTCTGATGCCTGTACGCATCTCGTTAGCTTTACTCAAACTGTAGAAGTTAATTAGTTTGACAGCGCTATTACTGCAGAGGCATACCTGATGATTGTGGGGTAGGTGCCTTATTCAAAACAATTACTAAACACACATTTATTTTTTAGTTTCTGATATGTGAAAGCACACAGTCTAGACTGCTATCTATTTGCAAAAACGACATTCGTGTTTTTGTCATATGCCTCTACTGTATTTGGCAAATGTGACAATTTAATCACCACATTTGACTAAAACATATTTTACATAACGCTTAAACTTTCTGTGAATGAATGTGGACATATTGCTTTATCACCTGTTTTTCTATATCACAGAGACACAAAGCACAAGTGAAGTGGTGTCTCCACCTCATTAAAAAGTGGTATCCACTGCTGTGTTGTCACCAGTTTAAAGCTAATGTACAGAACTCTGCGTGCAGCATAAACTCCGGTATCCCGTCTTCTGTGCCAATCTTTGGGGTACGCCTCTCCCACTTAGATTGACATTGTGTTCTCTTTGATTCTCCACCCGAAAAAGAGACAGTTTAATGATTTGCAAGGATGGAAAAAAAAAAAAAATCTATGAAATCGCACATAAACATGAAATATTAATTCCAGAAAGGGTTTTACATAAACATAAAAGTATTTAGCACAATGAGTGAATATGGAGATGACACTTGTTAATTTAGCCGTGATAAACTTCCTGTTTGATGCCTGGCAGCATTTGCTATGGCAGCACAGGGACGTTGTGGAGAGTGAGAAAGCTCAGGGGAGAGGATTCGACGCTGTTCGTTTTGTCTTTGTCCCAGTTTAAGACCGCCACTCTCTGTGTCTGCTCCTCTCTCAGTCTCTCTGTTCCTTTCTGATTGTCCTTTGTATGAGCCGTGCTAATACATTGCTTCTCCTCCCAGAAGTTTGCCAAATAGTCTAATTGCAGAGCCAGATGATGATATCCCTCAACGCAGCAATTTGGCCAACTCTGATTGAATTGAACCAGTGCATATCTGACTCTTAAATTGTACTTAGATTCCACCAAAGCACATTTCTGCACTGTATCGGGAGGTGATTGAATGGTCTGGTTAAATTTGCAATGTGGTTACATATGGTAGTCAGACTGCTACCTAACAAGGTAAATTATTCTGTTCAGTTCTGTTAATTTCCACGTGAATACTGTGTTTTCTCACGCCATTTTCAGACGGAGCAGTTAAGTAGTAATATAGAATATCCTTTCCTAATGAACCTGCTGTTGAATCCATGAGCAAGACACAAAATCTGTACCAGCCACCACCTTGTCTGTAGAAGAAACGAGCATTGATTTTAACATTTCATGTTGTAGATTAGAGAAATTGTTGTATTAGATAAAGACTCTAAAAAATATAACATGTCGATGCAGAATCATTGTCTGTTTTTCTGTAATTGAGGTTAAAGCTTCTATTGCTTACAGCCCACATCAAACTGCGTTAGAGTAATTGAGACCTCCTGCGCAACCCAATCAAACGTGTTTTTGTGCTAAGCCGGCACAGCCCACACAGAGAGCAGATGCAGTCCCTTCACTATCTGTGCCTCCGCCTTGCTCTGTCACAGCACAGTCAGACTACTGCTGAGCAGGTGAAGAGAGCCTCTTGACAAGTTCTCTCCCAGACTCCCCACGGCCCGATAGCCAGGGTAAATCTTTTGTCATCCTAAAACAAGTTCAGGCCTGCTGCTCCTCCACTCTCGCCTGGAGTCCTGGAGACAGAGCCAGGAGACGGGGAAATAATTAAAAGACATTTTATGTCAAGAGTGCCTTTCTAGAGGGAGTTCAGGAGTGCCAGCAGGGGAGGAGAAAGCAGGAAGACTGAAATAAATGGAGGGAGAAGGTGATGGGAGGAGAGAGGGAGTGGCAGCGTGGAGCGAGAGAGTGTGAGAAGAAGAGCAGGCAAGATGCAACTTTCCATTTCCTCTCTGCTGTCCCCTCTGTCTCGCCCGCCCCCCTCTGTCTTCTGCTCAATTAACAAAACAGCAGGTACTCTCAGTTGCACAACAGATAAGCTCAGAGGAAAGGCTGCAGCGTTTTCCCTTTCTTTCCTTTTTTTTTTTTCTTTTTTGAGATGACCTGCAAATGTGATACTTCACACCCAGTTTGGGCTAGCTGGTTCCTCCACCAATTTCAGAGGTGATGATTAACATTTACCCGTCCACCCCCCCCTCAGACCCCTCTCTCTTCCCTCTTCT